>CM037858.1:49263429-49428429 GCA_021292105.1 Anadara kagoshimensis
ATAGAGGTCTTTTATTCAAATATCATTTGTCGGCAATGCGATTGTTAAATTGTACATTCCGATAGCAAATCATTGCCATAAATATCACGAGTAAACAGAAACAGTGACACTAGATATAACTACACTTTACGTTTTTTGAAATGGCGATAGATTTCCAATCATGATTTTATGTCACAATATTCACTCTTTTCTCTTATTCGTTATGTGACTATAACTTGGGTCAAGCCGCAGCTGTTTTAAAATGCAATTGATCCATTACCTCGTTTCAGAAAATACAATAATCCCCTAGCGAGAGAACTGACAATGAGAGCAATCATTTACAGCGTGTGTATTGTCAATGTTACGATATGATGCTGAAATAATTGAGAGCTGTTTTATACTTGTATCTACTTTTAAATAATCAGTTGCTTCTTTATAATCTTTAAATTGCATTTCCAGGTAACTAGTTATTTTTCATGTACATAAGGGTGCAATTGTTAGACATAAGGGTTTGAAGTGTGTTCATATCTATAAAAAAGTTTGAAATGCCCTTATATGATATCCATTGGCACTTAATTAACTTCGTTTTAAATCGACTCCCACTTGATGTCCTTAGGGAACCTTTAGTCAGATTTACATTTTATGTGTACTTATAGAGAATTTGAAAATGGATGTTTCATTTCATGTTAATTTGGCCGCCAAAAGCAATATTTCTGCTGACTAAAAAGAATCCGGGTTTTTTTTTTTTTCTTCTGAATCAACTATTTCACAAAACCAATTTCTAAGGTTAATCTATAGGTTTGTATTGTTTATTTGTATCAGTATTCCTGTACGAAAAATGTGAACAAAAACATTCTGCAAAGGAAATACGATAAAACTTTAATGAAGTACAATATACACTTCGATTAGCAATTGGTCCGAAAAAAAACATCATCTACAATTAGTCTATATCTCTTCATATCGGTTGGTTGAGCCCCGGAAGTAACAAAAATCCAATTCTTGTGAACTTGAACGATTTGAAGTTATTTTACTTTTTTCAAACCAAAAGGGGCGATAATAAATGGTAGCAATATGCAGTTATTGCTTGATAGTACATGTATAACATAAATATAAAAATATTACATTTTATTCTTGTTTTTACAATAATGATTAGTATGTTATTGACGTTTTAAAATTACTGGTTTTTTTTCATTTAAACTCATCCGGACTAAAGGCTCTAAGTCTAATTTGTTTAAGATATTGTAACCCACTTTAGTCCGTCGTTTATTGTCAGTCATCCGTTAACAGTTTTTTCTGAATCAAAACATAAGTATTTAATGATATGTAGTTAGAAACATCTTCATGAAAAATGCGTCCACTGCATCCCCATAATAACCAAATAAAATACAAATTTATTTCTATATCCTCAAAAATCTTTTTTAAAACCAATTATAAGAGGAAATGCTGGTTGTATATTTTGATTTTCCTCATATCCTTTCGTATATATTGGTTAAAAATATACTAGACATTCATTCATGTATGCTATGATCCATATGCCAGTAATAGTACTTACGGTTTAGTAAAACTTTACCCAATGACCCCATTCGGAGTCTGCAATCAAATATTTTTTATAGAATGACTCGCATAATAACATTCGGTACAACCCGTTCTTGTATTAAAAATGTTGGACCCTGATCTTTACATCTTTTCATCTTTAGATGTAAATTAGCTTCATGTTAACTTTGTTTTAGGCGAGAAGATCAAGTCCTATGAGTATCTTGATTAAAGTGGTAATTCATTACTAACAAACAGTATTTTTGATTACATAGAAAAGTTTTTGAAATGCATTAAAATGATTGACAGTACTGACTGACCAACCGAACATTTTAATTTTGAGCAAAGCAACAGACCAAGTAATTGAGCGGTTTCCTTAACAATAAGGAGTTACTGTGCTTAAAATAAAAATGTAATGTGATAATTTACATATTATACCAGTTTTAATTTTACAGCACTAGACGGCTGTTTCGTAAAACATTCCAACCTGCCCTTAAAGACACATCTATTTAAGGGTCACCTGCTTATAAAGGCTAGTAGAATTGTTTCTCAATTGCTGTTTATTCATGTTATTTGAAGATGCCTATAAAAGCCGGTACAATTACTCATCAGTAGTGCTTTGGCCAAAATTATGAAATCAAAAATTTTTTTCCCAACATGTTGAAAAGAAACCAAAAGGACCAAACATCTTTTACCAAAATCGGCTTAGGAAATTCTTTGTATGAGGGAGTGTACCATAGTTTTTTAGGAATTTCAAATTTTACCTAGCGTGGTAACCAATATTGACACAACTGTTGTTATAAAAAGTATATGTAAATGACAATAAATAGATAATAAGATTTATACTGTTCCTATGATATGTGACAATTGTAGGGAAAATGTTCAATACGTATTATTGATTTTTTTCGGAGATAAAGGTAATTTTACAGCTGATATATAAACTATCGGTTTTGCATAGACAAAATCAAACTGTAACAGAATACCAAAGGTGTGACAAAATGAAACCACAGTACATATGAGGATTAATCAATATAGTCCAGACGCCCAACAATTAATGACATAATCTTTTGTATTAAACACAAAAACACAAGAAGGTTAAAGGAATACATAAAAATGACATATTTTGAAGTATATTTCAAAAAATAAAATGAATTTTGTAGGATTTATTATTCAGCATATGATAGCTATTACGAAACACTAAAAACTCTAGAAAGCAAGTTACATAGATACAGCGCGCACTTCGCGCACTTGACAATGGCCAATCATAAAAACTGAAAATAAAGAAGGAAATAAACAAAATAATACTCAACACATTGGACTTTTTATTATGACGTTCGGAATTTTTAATTCCACTAGACATTGCGATCAATGACACTTTTGTCTGTGATAAGGAGACATCAAAACTTATACAGATGAGTTGAAGTCTGGAGACATTTCCTGACCACAGATGATAACAAACTAAAACGTCTTGATAACAATTTGGCGGTAGTGTTTCACAAATACAGTATACATTTTCAAGACGTTAGTTGAAGTATTAACGGAATAAAGCAAACATTCGATTTTTGTTTTTCAATGAACCTGCAAAATGGAATATATTAATGATGAGATAATAAAAGACTCTACAAAAATAAAAGGTGGATCAAAATCATAATTATAACTGAGAACCGATCGTTACCTCGGATTTAATTAAAATCCCTAGGTATGCAGAACTCCATCATTTAATATGTCACTAAAAAGTCTTAAATTAATCTGATGTTAATCAAAAACGAGCATACCAATCCATGTCACAATTACGATCCCATGGCAAAATAAAAATTGCATATTATACCAGTTTAAATTTCATAGTACTAGACGCAGATTCGGGATACAATTCTTCAGTAGGGCTGGGACCAAATTGTGAAACCAAAATTGTTTTCCAGATGTTTTAAAGATACACAAATGTCCAAAATATATTTTACCAAATTAAGCCAAGGCAATACTTTTCATGAGGAAGTATACCTTAGTTTTTGAGTAATTTCAGAGTTTAACTAAACAAATTTAGATAATAGTTAGTTTCTGACGATAATACACAATTAAGTTCATGAGGTCAACCTACACGTTGGAATTTAAACCGGTTGCTCTGAAAAGGTAAGCTCATGTTTAGATACCTACACTCGTAACTTGTGTAATCAAAATAGAGAATGAAAGGAACATAGAGTGTGAATATTTCTGTGCCTAATATGTTTGCTATCTAGCCACTTTTATTTGAGAGCCATATTGAGTGTATACGAGTCACGTTGGTATTTGTTTATTCGCAAGAGTTTCCTGTTAAAATGCAAGAGTTTCCTGTTTGAAATAATGAAACTCTATCAAATAGTTAAACTTAAAATAGTCAAATTAATGACAGGGCGATATTCTCCGTTCTTTGAAAAAAATAAAATAAACTCGGCCTCTTCATGCTCACATGGAAAAATAACATCTTTATGTAATAACCAATTCCCTTCATCAATTTAAATGATATAATTATCAGAAAAAGTATATGACTCAAAGATCGTGAGTCAAAATATTATCAAAAAGCAACTTTTCTTTTTAAGTTACAATAATATACCTTTAGAAGTTTCCTGGCTCTGTTGGCATTGTAAAGACTGTCCCGTTTGGACGTATGATCTCTTCCTAAAAGGGGGTCATCTGTTTTTCTGGCTGGTTCATAAAACTTATTTCTAGGATATTCTCTAGATTTGCCTCTACCACCATGATTAATACTAGACTGAGAATAATGAGTACTTATAGCTATCAAAGTTTTAATCTTTTCGCTTGTCATATCTCCAAACAACAATTCATTTGTCATGGGGTTATCGGAATTACATACAGGTTGCATGTACTTGAATAAAAAGGGCGAATAAAAATCGCTGTTTCACAGAGAGCTGATAAAATAAATTGCCCAACAAAATAAGACTGTCGATCAAAAGTGGGACTGCAGCCCTCACATTTGCCTCATTAGAGCTCAGTTTATCACAAAATTGAGTAAATAGAACCAACCTTTCAACATTTGATTTTGGATCTCTTGTAGGTGTTTATTTCTGGATTGGACATACTGATGAATGTTGCCCCAAATCTCACTATTCACTCTTGAAGTCCACGTTTAGCCTTCCTTGTATTTTCTGGGATTAATACTTGTACACAACATTAGAAACATCAGTTTTCTTAGTACAATGTTTTTAAATTAATTTTACTAATTGATCAGAAAAGTTTGGACCAAACCGGTCCTCGTCAAACACTTTGGGAAAACCAAAACTAAAAGAAATGTCGGGTACACGTGTACCAGTCGCGTACACACTTTTAAACAATTCACTAGAAAATTCTAGAAGCTTGATCCTGCTCATAATCAGAATCAAAATTCTCAAAATTTGTATTTACAGGCAACTCACTAAATACTAAAGACTGATCACAAGCAAAACTATCATCGTTAATATCAACAGTTTTTAATAACCAGATCTCGGCAACGCCGAATTATTCATCAACGGTATGATATTACTTACCGCCCCTGTTAACTCATTCACTTTTATTCTAAATCGTTCATTTTGGCACCCAAGGTTCCTGTAACCTAATTATTCTTAGGTAGTGGAGCCATACAAGACGGCGTGACAATACAACACACGTGGCATCGTCGACAATATAAACCCTACGTTTGAGTTTTGTTTATAATTTTTCGCCAACGTTGCTGCCTTTAATTGGGATATTATCCGAAAACGGTTCTACTAAATCAGCGAAGTCGAGCGTAGATACCTCTTAATCAGAAGGATAAATGGAAAGCTCATCCTTCTATCGAACTTCATCTGCAGATACAGATACAATTTTTTAGATCTTTGGCAGCAATTAAAGAATGTGCCCTGCACATGTTTTTATAACGCATTGTAACAAATTAAATCTCAAACATGTATGGTCTCACCCGTGTGGCTCGTATTTATAGGATGTGCGTATGAATACACAGTGATTGGTATTATAAACGTCAAGATCACGTGTGTTGGTAAATAAACTAGTTGCATTTAATCAGAAAGCCCGTAAGTCTGAATGGAAAGAGAATCTAGTTTTAAAATTTATCTTTCACGGGCATACGCATATACCATAGTAAACAACTAATCTACAATTAATTGTCATTCGGTATTCCCTAATGGTTGACCATATAATTGTGTCATGAATGTATTAGACTCAATACATTTAATCCAGTGTTGGTGATGTCGGTTAACAACTCTATTACAAATACTACATTGTAATGTATAATATGAATGACACAAGTGAATGTATTCCTTAAATATATGATTCTCTTAATCAGCATCCAGAGGAAAAATGCAAATAAATGAGAAATCTTGATGTCAGTTTTGTATATTTGTTTGAAACAGCACCATCAAAATCCACAGAGACAAAATTAACATCATTCCATCATTCTCCCATTTTAGTAAGGGTACAACATGACATGATCTGTTAATATCACAAAAACAATCCAAATTAAATTAGTCACATCAAAATGGTAATGTTATATACAATCAAAAACAAACATACTAATCCATTTCCGAACAATGTATATTAATAAGTGATTCGTATTAACATTATAACTATTGTTGTCTATTTGTGATATTATTTTATTCATTATTCAAGTTTAAGGAAAACTCCAAAAACATAATAAATTATAATTGTTAATAACATTTTTATAATCAGATTTCGGCGACGTCAAATTATTCATTAACAGTATGATGTTACTTAATTACTGCCTTTGTTAACTCATTAATTTAATTTTCTAAATCGTTCATTTGGAACCCATGCTTCCCGTAACCTTACCCTTTCTTAGGCAGTAGTGCCGAACAAGACGGCATAATACACGTGACGGCTTTCAGATATTTTCTGGTCGGTATGAATTTACGAAACAAGCAGTATGTATCGGTAGTTGTCAAACATTTATTCAAAATTTATATTAAATTTAGTACATGAATACATTGACTATATAAACTAATAAACAATTATATACTGCCTACAAAAACCTTAAGCATCAACTGTATCTTCTAGTAATGAAACACATTAAAAATAAATTTTTAAGGTACAAATAATTGATTCATATGTTATAGTTTGTTTGTGTAAAAGTGCATACTACAGAAATTGTCAGTGATGCAAAGAGTAACTAAAGTTATAGGACAATTAACTGTTAAATAAAAGTATTTGCCCTCAATCCATATAGACAATGTGTCAATACAATGTTAATTATGATTTAAAATACATATGACAGTGTCAACTTCCATCTGATTTCGACAGAGCAGACACCGAAAAATGTTTTGCATAATTTTAATTTAAGAAGGAATATGGAGCATGACAATATTGCTAAACCTTTGTCGATATTTAGAAAACGATCTTTCGTTATGAAATATTGATACATGTATAGTAATACACTTTAAAAATATTCGATACTCGACTAACTCTTTTTTCTGAGAAGTATATATATATATATATATATATATTATATATATATATATATATATATATTGCTTCGTAAATGTTTTTCTCTCATTACCACTTTGCTGAAAAAAGACAGCTATATCCATTTATAGTTCAAGACGACGTTTGCTATTAGATTATATTGCCAATTCGCCATCACCATCGTCAGAAGATTAATTCAAGAACTCTGAAGTAATAACTATTCACTTAAAGAAAACATCAGATTGACTTTCTTATGCCTAAATATCACAATCATTTCGACACATATTCGATATATAAATATAGTCCTTATATAAAACCGTTGTTCGTGGTAAAACTAGGATTTCCTATGTTTTTTAACTCTTCAGTGCCTTTACATTTCCTCATCAAGATTCTGTGTATTGTTGATTATCGAAAATTGGTTATCATAAAATGTTTTACATTTGTCTTATTGATCTCATTTCTGTATGTCTTACAGAGTGTACTAACGATACATTTGTAATCAACTAACAAATAGCCATATATAAGGTTCTAATGTATACTATCTCCCCTCAACTGGCAAAAGAAAAGTTAGTTACGGCAAACCGTTTAAGGCACAAAAAGCACATGAAGTGTACATTACGTCTGATAGGAAATTGTTTTCCGTTCCCTAATTTGGTCTAAGCAAGAACAACGATAAAAAAATATGGGTTTCTTTGGATACTTACCTGAAGCAAATATGTAAAACTAGGCTTAATTTTTATTCTGGTACACAATATACTTCTTCATTCATCACATACAGTATATAACTTCAACTCTATAGGTATCGAAATCTATGGTCATGTCGTTAAATTTGTATGTCTAAAAAGTTTCTCATCTCATATGAATACTTATTTTTTTTAATTTCGAATGTAATGGAATGGCAACTGATATGAATATGCCGATGTAGAGCGTCTTGCCAATATGTATTGGAATTATTCCCTTTTTATTCCCCTATTTTCGACGAAAGAAGGGGATAATAATTTCGAAACTCATCCATAAAGCTTCTTGCATGAGTAATTCTCAAAACAAAAACATGATTCATTTCACGAACCGTGGTGCAAAACATCAACATTTAAAAGAGATGTGCATATCATTTATCCAGGTTGGTTTTTTTTATCATTTGACAAAGTCTCTAAAAGATCTATTCAATAATTATGAAGATATGACTATTAAAGGTGTTCATTTAACAGATCACAAATATTTTCAGTACACATAAAAGTCCAATATGCATCACCTTGTAAACTCGAATTGTTGAAATTTATATGTTTTCGGAAGCAACATTAAAAAATAAACATTCCGTGATATATGTGTTCTGACTTGTTTATTGATTATACAACAGAGACAACGAATGCTACTTCGTGTGAAATTATAAATGGTGATAGCTGGAGTTATCAAAGTCACGTTGTTTTTAGAGGCAAAATTTGTATAAAAAAAAAAAAAAAAAAAAAAAAAAAAAAGAGGTCTTTTATTCAAATATCATTTGTCGGCAATGCGACTGTCAAATTGTACATTCTGATAGCAAATCATTGCCATAAACATCACTAGTAAAAAAAATGAGTGACACCAGATATAACTACACTTTACGTTTCCTTGAAACGGCAATAGCTTTCCAATCATGATTTGACATTCTATGATTTTATGTCACAATATTCACTGTTTTCTCCTATTCGTTATGTGTCTATTGGGACTATAACTTAGGTCAAGCCGCAGCTGTTTTAAAATGCAATTGATCCATTACCTCGTTTCAGAAAATACAATAATCCCCTAGCGAGAGAACTGACAATGAGAGCAATCATTTACAGCGTGTGTGTTGTCAATGTTACGATTTGATGCTGAAATAATTGAGAGCTGTTTTATACTTGTTTCTGCATTAGATAACAAGTTGCTTCTTTATAATCTTTAAATTGCATTTCCAGGTAACTGTAATCATTTGTCATATACAAAAGGGTGCAATTGTAAGCCATAAAGGGTTTAAGGCGCTAACTGTAAATGTGTTCTTTTTTTAAAAAAAGAAGGTTTGAATGCCCTTTTATGATATCCATTGAATTTGCATTAACTCCCACTTAATGTCCTTAAGAAATTTTTTGTGACATTTACATTTTATGTGTACTTTTAGAGAACTTGAAAATGGATGTTTCATTTCATGTTAACTTGGCAATATTTCTGCTAACTAAAAATAATCCGTTTATTGTTTTTTCTTCTCAATCAACTATTTAACAAAATCAAATTTTAAGATTTATCTGTAGGTTTGTATTGTTAATTTGTGCCAGTACTCATGTACAAAAAATGTGTACAAAAACATTCTGCAAAGGAAATACGATAAAACCTAAATTAAGTACAATATACACTTCGATTACCAATTGGTCCGAAAAAAGCATTATCAACAATTAGTCTATATTTTTTCATATCGGTTAGTTGAGCCCGTTAACAGTTTTGTTTCTGAATCAAAACATAAGTATTTAATGATATTTAGTTGGAAACGTCTCCATGAAAATGCGTCCCCTGCATCCCCATATTAACCAAATAGAGATTTCTATATCCTCCAAAATCTTCTTGAAAACCAATTATAAGAGGAAATGCTGGTTGTATATTTTGATTTTCCTCGTATTCTTTCGTATATATTCGTTAAAAATTATACTAGCCATTCATTCATGTATGCTATGATCCATATGCCAGTAATAGTACTTACGGTTTAGTAAAACTTTACCCAATGACAACATTCGGAGTCTGCAATCAAATATTTTTTATAGAATGACTCGCATAATAACATTCGGTACAACCCGTTCTTGTATTAAAAATGTTGGACCCTGATCTTTGCATCTTTTGATCTTTAGATGTAAATTAGCTTCATGTTAACTGAGATTGTTTTAGGTGAGAAGATCAAGTCTTATGAGCATCTTCTTTAAAGTTGTAATCCATTACTAACAAACAGTATTGTGTAAACATTTCGTGTAAATAATGAGAATAAACAAACAAATAAATACAGAAAAAGATATTGATTTATGTTGTTGTTTACATATACCTCATTCTAAATTGAAAGATTCTCTTAAAGAAATTATTCACTTTTCATTCTTTTACAAAAATGGTAAGCCAAGACAATGTGCTGAACAGGAATTCTGTCCCTGCCTCACTTCCCTGGTGGACGTTCACGTGTCTTGTCCAAGTTGTCAGTTCTAAAGTTTTTACTTTGCTTATGGGTTATTATGTGTTTTTCATTACATAGAAAAGTTTTTGAAATGCATTGAAATGATTCACAGTACTGACTGACCAACCCAACATTTCAGTTTCGAGCAAAGCAACAAAGCAAGTGATTGAGCGGTTTACCTAACAATAAGGAGTTACAGTGTTTATAATAAAAATGAAACGTGGTGATTTACATATTATACCAGTTTTAATTTTACAGCACTAGACGGCTGTTTCGTAAAACAGTCCAACCTGCCTTATAGGACACCTCTATATAAGGGTCACTTGCTTATAAAGGCCAATAGAATTGTTTCTCAATTGTTCTTTATTCATGATATTTTAACCTGTATATAAAGGTCAACTGCCTATAAAAGCCGTTACAATTCCTCATCAGTAGTGCATTGACCAAAATTATGAAACAAAAACATTTTCCTAAACATGTTGAAAAGAAACCTAAAGGATCATAATATATTTTACCAAAATCAGCGAAGGAAATACTTTGTATGAGGGAGTATACCATAGTATTTGAAGAATTTCAAATTTTAACTAGCGAGGTAACCAATACTGACACAACTGTGGTGATACAAAAGTATATGTAAATGACAATAAATAGATAATAAGATTTATACTGTTCCTATGATATGTGACAATTGTAGGGAAAATGTTCAATACGTATTATTGATTTTTATCGGAGATAAAGGTAATTTTACAGCTGATATATAAACTATCGGTTTTGCATAGACAAAATCAAACTGTACCAGAATACCAAAGGTGTGACAAAATGAAACCACAGTACATATGAGGATTGATCAATATAGTCCAGACGCCCAACAATTAATGACAATCTTTTGTATTAAACACAAAAAACACAAAAAGGTTAAGGTATATGTAAACATAAAAATGACATATTTTGAAGTATATTTCAAAAGATAAAATGAATTTTGTAGGATTTATTATTCAGCATATGATAGCTATTACGAAACACTAAAAACTCTAGAAAGCAAGTTACATAGATACAGCGCGCACTTGACAATGGCCAATCATAAAAACTGAAAATAAAGAAGGAAATAAACAAAATAATACTCAACACATTGCACTTTTTATTATGACGTTCGGAATTTTTTAATTGTACTAGACATTGCGATCAATGACACTTTTGTCTGTGATAAGGAGACATCAAAACTTATACAGATGAGTTGAAGTCTGGAGACATTTCCTGACCACAGATGATAACAAACTAAAACGTCTTGATAACATTTTGGCGGTAGTGTTTCACAAATACAGTATACATTTTCAAGACGTTAGTTGAAGTATTAACGGAATAAAGCAAACATTTGATTTTCGTTTTTTCAATGAACCTGTAAAATGGAATATATTAATGATGAGATAATAAAAGACTCTACAAAAATAAAAGGTGGATTAAAATCATAATTATAACTGAGAACCGATCGTTACCTCGGATTTAATTGAAATCCCTAGGTATGCAGAACTCTATCATTTAATATGTCACTAAAAAGTCTTAAATTAATCTGATGTTCATCAAAAACGAGCATACCAATCCATGTCACAATTACGATCCCATAGCAAAATAAAAATTGCATATTATACCAGTTTAAATATCATAGTACTAGACGCAGATTCGGGATACAGTTCTTCAGTAGTGCTGTGACCAAATTATGAAACCAAAATTGTTTTCCAGATTTTTTATAGATACACAAATGTCCAAAATATATTTTACCAAATTAAGCCAAGGCAATACTTTTCATGAGGAAGTATACCTTAGTTTTTGAGGAATTTCAGAGTTTAACTAAACAAATTTAGATAATAGTTAGTTTCTGACGATAATACACAATTAAGTTCATGAGGTCAACCTACACGTTGGAATTTAAACCGGTTGCTCTGAAAAGGTAAGCTCATGTTTAGATACCTACACTCGTAACTTGTGTAATCAAAATAGAGAATGAAAGGAACATAGAGTGTGAATATTTCTGTGCCTAATATGTTTGCTATCTAGCCACTTTTATTTGAGAGCCATATTGAGTGTATACGAGTCACGTTGGTATTTGTTTATTCGGAAGAGTTTCCTGTTTGAAATAATGAAACTCTATCAAATAGTTAAACTTTAAATAGTCAAATTAATGACAGGGCGATATTCTCCGTTCTTTGAAAAAAATAAAATAAACTCGGCCTCTTCATGCTCACATGGAAAAATAACATCTTTATGTAATAACCAATTCCCTTCATCAATTTAAATGATATAATTCTCAGAAAAAGTATATGACTCAAAGATCGTGAGTCAAAATATTATCAAAAAGCAACTTTTCTTTTAAAGTTACAATAATATACCTTTAGAAGTCTCCTGGCTCTGTTGGCATTGTAAAGACTGTCCCGTTTGGACGTATGATCTCTTCCTAAAGGGGGGTCATCTGTTTTTCTGGCTGGTTCATAAAACTTATTTCTAGGATATTCTCTAGATTTGTCTCTACCACCATGATAAATACTAGACTGAGAATAATGAGTACTTATAGCTATCAAAGTTTTAATCTTTTCGCTTATCATATCTCCAAACAACAATTCATTTGTCATGGGGTTATCAGAATTACATACAGGTTGCATGTACTTGAATAAAAAGGGCGAATAAAAATCGCCGTTTCACAGAGAGCTGATAAAATAAATTGCCCAACAAAATAAGACTGTCGATCATAAGTGGGACTGCAGCCCTCACATTTGCCTCATTAGAGCTCAGTTTATCACAAAAATGAGTAAATAGAACCAACCTTTCAACATTTGATTTTGGATCTCTTGTAGGTGTTCATTTCTGGATTGGACATACTGATGAATGTTGCCCCAAATCTCACTATTCACTCTAGAAGTCCTCGTTTAGCCTTCCTTGTATTTTCTGGGATTAATACTTGTACACAACAGTACAATGTTTTTAAATTAATTTTACTAATTGATCAAAAAAGTTTGGACCAAACTGGTCCTCGTCAAACACTTTGGGAAAACCAGAACTAAAAGAAATGTCGTGTACACGTGTACCAGTCGCGTACACACTTTTAAACAATTCACTAGAAAATTCTAGAAGCTTGATCCTGCTCATAATCAGAATCAAAATTCTCAAAATTTGTATTTACAGGCAACTCACTAAATACTAAAGACTGATCACAAGCAAAACTATCATCGTTAATATCAACAGTTTTTAATAACCAGATCTCGGCAACGCCGAATTATTCATCAACGGTATGATATTACTTACCGCCCCTGTTAACTCATTCACTTTTATTCTAAATCGTTCATTTTGGCACCCAAGGTTCCTGTAACCTAATCATTCTTAGGTAGTGGAGCCATACAAGACGGCGTGACAATACAACACACGTGGCATCGTCGACAATATAAACCCTACGTTTGAGTTTGTTTTGTTTATACTTTTTCGGTGCTACCAGCGGTGGGCTGATTTTGTTTACATTTTACATCGTTGTAAGCGGTGCAATGCGCCTTCGAACAAGAAACCTCGTCGTCTATAACATTTTGAAGGCCAAGACAACGCCAACGTTGCTGCCTTTAATCGGGATATTATCTGAAAACGGTTCTACTAAATCAGCGAAGTCGAGCGTAGATACCTCTTAATCAGGAGGATAAATGGAAAGCTCATCCTTCTATCGAACTTCATCTGCAGATACAGATACAATTTCTTAGATCTTTGGCAGCAATTAAAGAATGTGCCCTGCACTTAACATGTTTTTATAACGCATTGTAACAAATTAAATCTCAAACATGTATGGTCTCACCCGTGTGGCTCGTATTTATAGGATGTGCGTATGAATACACAGTGATTGGTATTATAAAAGTCAAGATCACTGTGTTGGTACATACTCTAGTTCCATATAATCAGAAAGCCCGTAAGTCTGAATGGAAAGAGAATCTAGTTTTTAAATTTATCTTTCACAGGCATACGCATATACCATAGTAAACAACTAATCTACAATTAATTGTCATTCGGTATTCCCTAATGGTTGACCATACAATTGTGTCATGAATATATTAGACTCAATACATTCAATCCAGTGTTGGTGATGTCGATTAACAAATCTATTACAAATACTACATTGTAATGTATAATATGAATGTCACAAGAGAATGTATTTCTTGAATATATGATTCTCTAATCAGCATTCAGAGGAAAAATGCAAATAAATGACAAGTCTTAATGTCAGTTTTGTATATTTGTTTGAAACAGCACCATCAAAATCCACAGAGACAAAATTAACATCATTCTCCCATTTTTGTAAAGCGTACAACATGACATGTTCTGTTGATATCACAAAAATAATCCAAATTAAATTAGTCACATCAAACTGGAATTGTTCTATATAAATGAATGATTTGTATTAACATAATTACTGATGTTGTCTATTTGTGTTATTATTTTATTCAATCTTTATCAATACTGCCGTTCAGATATTTTCTGGTCGGTATGAATTAACGAAAAACACAGTATGTATTAGTATGTATTGGTAGTATGTTAAAAATTTATATTGAAATAAGTACATAAAAATGAATATATAAACTAATAAACATATATTTACAAATACAGTCAATCTTATCTATTAATGCCACCTAAGGGAACCAGTAAAAGTGGCTTTAATGGTCAAGTTGCATTTAT
Source organism: Anadara kagoshimensis (assembly GCA_021292105.1). Taxonomy (NCBI): domain Eukaryota; kingdom Metazoa; phylum Mollusca; class Bivalvia; order Arcoida; family Arcidae; genus Anadara; species Anadara kagoshimensis. The sequence goes on from CM037858.1 coordinate 49,278,251, forward strand.
ATACATGTTCATATAATATGAATAAAGAACAATTGGTATACAAATCTACTGGTCTTTATATAAAGGTGGATTTGAAGGCAGGTAAGACTGTGTATATCATTTAGCATCAACTATATTGCAAGTAATGCGACATATCAAAAATAAATATTTACTTTACAAATAATTGATTTATATGTTGTAGTTTGTTTGTGTAAAAGTACATACTACAGAAATTGTCAGTAATGCAACAAGTAACTAAAACTATAAGACACTTGACAGTTAAATGAAAGTACTTTTCCTCGAAACCCATATGTACTTATAGACAAGACAATGTGTCAATACAATGGTAATTATGATTTCAAATACATATGACAGTGTCAATTTACATCTGATTTTGACAGAGCAGACAACGTAAAATGTTTTGCATAATTTCAGGAGGAATATGCAACATAACGATATTGCTAAATGTTCCGTCGTTATCTAGAAAACATTCGTCTTGAAATATTAATACATTTATAGAAAATTATTAATCATACAGATATGCAAGAAATATACTTTAATAATATGTGATACTCAACTAACTATTTTTTTCTGAAAAGTGTCTGTATAATTTTGCTTCAGAAATGTTTTTCTCTCACTACCACTTTGCTGAAAAAATACAGCTATATCCATTTATAGTTCAAGTCGACTTTGGCTATTAGATTATATTGCCAATTCACCATTACCATCGTCAGAAGATTAATTCGAGAACTCCGAGGTAATAACTATTCACTTAAAGAAAACATCAGATTGACTTTCTTATGGTTTAATACCACAGTCATTTGGACACATCTTCGATTTATAAATGAAGTCCTTATATAAAACCGTTGTTCGTGGTAAAACTAGGATTTCCTATGTCTTTTAACTCTTCAGTGCCTTTACATTTCCTCATCAAGATTCTGTGTCTTGTTGATTATCTAAAATTGGTTACCATAAAATGTTTTACATTTGTCTTAATGATCTCATTTCTGTATGTCATACAGAGTGTACTAACGATACATTTGAAATCAACCAACAAATAGCCATATATAAGGTTTTATATGTATACTATCCCCCCTCAACTGGCAAAAGAAAAATTAGTTACGGCAAACCGTTTTAGGCACCAAAAGCACATGAAATGTACATCACGTCTAATAGGAAATTGTTTTCCATTCTCAAATTTGGTTTAAGCAAGAAAAACTATAAAATAATATGGATTTCTTTGAATACTTACCTGAAGCAAAACTAGGCTTAATGCTTTTTCTAGTTCTTATATGAGATTTTTTAATTTCAAATGTCATGGAATGGCAACCGATATGATTGCGCCGATGTATGTTTTTTTGTAAATATGTATTCGGATTTTTTCACTTCTTTTCCCCGCCTTTCGACGAAAGAAGGGGATAATAATTTCAAAAATCATCCAAAAAACTTCTTGCATGAGTAACTCTCCAAACTCATGCAGCATTGTTTAAAAAAAACGTGGTGCAACGCGTCAACATTTAATGGGGATGCGCATTTTAATAACCCGGGATGATTTAATTACATATATTAAATTTGTATGTCTAAAATGTGTCATAAATGGCAAACGATAAGCTTAGATTACGCCGATGTATGGTTTTTTGTGAATATGTATTCAGATTTTTCACTTCTTTTTGCCCGCCTTTCGACGAAAGAAGGGGTTAATTGTTACAAACATCATCCAAAAAAGTTCTCGCATGAGTAACTCTCCAAAATCATGCAGCATTGTTCCAAAAGCGTGGTGCAACGCGTCAACATTTAATGGGAATGCGCATTTTATTAACCTGGGTTGGTTGATTTAATTATATATGGTCCTTTAATAAAGTCTCTAAAAGATCTATTTCATAATTATGAAGATATGGCTATTATAGATATTCATCTAGTAGGTCACAAATATTTTAGTACACATAAAAATAAAACTCCAGTAGGCAGCAATAGATACTACTTTGTCAACTGGAATTGAAAGTATTGAAATAAATATATTTCGGAAGCAACATTAAAAATAAACGTTCCATGCTAAATGTGTTCTGACATGTTTATTGATTATACAACAGAGCATCCAATGCTACTTCATGTAAAATTACAAATGGTGATAGCTGGAGTCATGATGAACAATTTGTAATTTAGGTCGATTTTTTTAAAGTAATCTACAATAAAATTCGAATTGTCTATTATTCATAAGTTATATTCATTTATCGCCAATACGACTGTTTTGTATAATTCTGATATCATGTCCTGGTCATAAAAATCACGAGTAATCACAAACAGAATAACACTAGCTATAACTGCACTTTACGTTTCTTTCAAATGGTGATAGCTTTCCAATCATCATTTTACATTCTATGATTTTATGTCACAATATTCACTCTTTTCTCCTATTCGTTATGCCTCTATTGGGACGTTAACTTAGGTTAAGGCGCAGCTGTTTTATAATGCAACTGATCCATTATCTCGTCTCAGAAAACACAAAAATCCCCTAGCGAGAGAACTGACAATGAGAGCAATCATTTACAGCGTGTGCATTGTCACTGTTACTATATGATGCTGTAATATTTGAGAGCTGTTTTCTACTTGTTTCTACTTTTAAATTATCAGTTGCTTCTTTAAAATCTTTAAGTTACATTTCCAGGTATCTGTAACTGTAATTATTTTTCATATACATAAGGGTGCAAATTTTAGGCACAAAGGGTTGAAGCGTTAAACTGTAAATGTTTTCATTTCTTTAAAAAAATTCAAATGTCCTTAGATGATATCAATTGGCACTGAATTAATTTGTTTTTGAATCGACTCCCACTTGATGTCCTTAGGGAACTTTTTGTGACGTTTACATACTATGTGTACTTTTAGAGATCTTCATAGAGATCTATGAGATGTTGAATTTCATGTTAACTTGGTTGCCAAGAGCAACATTTCTGCTTACTTATTAGAATCCATCTATTTTTTTTTCTTCTTAATCAATTATTTCACAAAATCATCTGTAAGATTGTATTGTAAATTTGTGCAAGTTTTCACGTACACATTCTGTAACGGATATGCAATAAGAACCCTAATTAAGTACAATATACACTTCGATTCGCAATTGGTCTGAAAAACATCATTATCTACAATTAGTCTATATCTCTTAATGTCGTTTGGTTTAGTCCCGAAGGTAACAAGATTCCCATATTGACCAAAACAGATTCTGTGTCCAGGATTGCCTTGGATATATTTGACGTCTCATAGTTCCATGTTCCTTTCACACAATTTTGATTACACACGTGACGGGTGTAGCTAGCTAAACAGGAGGTGCTTACCCTTCCGGAGCACCCGGCCTCACTTCCCTGGTGGAAGTTCACGTGTCTAACCTAACTTGTCAGTTCCAAAGTTTTTACTTTGCTTCTGGATTGTGATTCGGAAATGGATAAGTATGTTTGTTTTTGATTACAAAGTGATTTCTAAATCCTTAAAAAATCTTCAGTGAGCTTGAACCATTATAGGTTATTTTACGAGTGTCAATAATAGCGATAATAAATTGTAGCAATATGCAGCTACTGCTTGATATTTAATGTATGACATAAATAAATATAAAAGTCTTGCATCTTAGTACTGATTTGTATGTTATCAACGTTTTAAAGTTACTGTTTTTAATCTTTTTTTTAACTTGTACGCGTACTTCTTCTTCGACTGTTCACAAAGAAGCTACATTTGTATAGTTCGAAAACAATCATTGTTATCATTTAAATCAATGTTCGAATTGATTAAGAGTGTTTATTTAGCACTTGTGACATGTTTTTTTCAAGCAACTACGGTTATAAATTGGAAACCGCATCGCTGGACATTTGCTCCAGTGCTCATTCATAACTTTTACTTTGAGTGGTCCTAACACCTGTTTCTCTTTTTGCCTTTTTTATTGTTTATAACTAATCACTTGTACTGTGTTGCCTATTGTCAAGTGGGTTTCAGATGCAAGTGTATTTTATATTTTTACACGTGAAATTGACATCTTCCAATGTTTGTTTTACTTTTAGGATTGTGATTTGAAAATGGACTGTCATGTTGGTTTTTGATTTGATAGAAAAATCAGTATTTATTTTGACATGTATCTTATTATAGTATGATATGCAGGAAGAAAAACGATGAAAAGAAATGACTGATGTAATGATGCAAATATGCTTAATAAAACATACCGTGTGTAGAGTTGAATGAATGAATTGCATGTATATCATTCAGCCTATCCTAACACGATTGATAGTTATTGTAAGGATTGGTTCAAATTTCTCAAAAACTAAGGTATACTCCCTCATGCAAAGTATTTCCTTAGCTTATTTGGTAAAATATATTTTGGTCCTTTGGGTAGCTTTTCAATATCTTCAAAATAATTTTGGTTTCATAATTTTAGTCCAAGCACTACTGATGAGGAATTGTATTCCGAAACGGCCGTCTAGTGCTGTAAAATTAAAACTGGTATAATATGTAATTTCAAAGTAATTGATTCATAATGGCATATCATATTTATTACATCATTGGATATTTGATAAATGTTGGTACGAACTAGCTAAAAAAAAGTACATCTTTACCACCAATAAGTTGAATGGTTTATATTTATATATGCAAAGATTATGTCATTCATGGGAATTATAGCTATGATTTTATTACTTAAAATGATTGAGATTTATACAGCATTGTTTTTTATTTTGGTTGTCCATAGAGTTTGTAAAGTTGGAAAACAATTATTGTTATGTTATTATGTTCGTGTTGATTAAATTGATTAAGAGTGTTTATTTAGTACATGTTTTATAAAAGTATGCATTTTGTTTGACAAGCGTTCGTTTTACAAGCAATTATAGTTATAAAATGGAAACCCCATCAATTGACATATCAAATGGGTATCTTCTAATAAGTGGTCCTATCCTATTTCCCTTTTTTGCCTTCGTTATTGTTAAATAATTATTTACTTGTATTGTGTAACGTTGGCTATTGCCAAGTGGATTTTTTGAGAAGCAAGTGCATCTTATATTGAAAATGTTTGAACTAAGACAACACAAAATCACGTTTTAACTTTTGAAATCGAGAGTTTCAAAAGTTTTTTACTTAGCGTTTTGGGATTGTGATTTGAAAATGCACTGGCATGTTATTGTTTGATCTGATGGGGAAATAAGTAATAATTTTGTTATATATCTTGTTACAGTATGGCATGCAGGAAGAAAAACGATGAAATGACTTTTGCAATGATGAAAATATGGTTAATAAAATCATATCGTGTGTAGAGTTGAATGAATGAATTATATATATATGATGCAGCCTATCCTAACACGATTGATAGTTATTGTACAGATTGGTTTAAACGTAATTGATTCGTAATGCCATATCGTATTTATTACATTATTTGCTATTTGATAAAGGTTGGTATGAACTAGAACACTACAACTTTATTGCCAATGTGTTGAATGGTTTATATATGGAAACATTATGTGATTAATTTGAAGTTTAGCTTTAATGTTATTACTTAAAATGATTGAGATTCATACAGCCACAGCATTGCTTTCTATTTTGATTGTCCATAGAGTTTACGATTTGTATGTTTTTTAATTAGTTTTTCTTTTCTAACTCAATATTTAGAATTAAATATTTTTTACAGTAATAGATGTGTTTTTGATTAAAATTAAATACAATCATTACATGCTAAATTCACAAACTTTAGAAAATGTCAAATGTAGTAGTGACACAAGTTAACGTCTACCGAGGGATTGAGACTAATAAAATCTGTCACCTGTTTGTGACCGATACCGGTTGATCTCAGTCGAGGGTGATGTGATGTAACATATATCCCAATCGAAGCTATGTCGAGATTGGGATATGTTACATCACAGCACCCGGGACTGAGATCAACCGGTATCGGTCACAAACAAGTGATAGATTCTATTTCTCGTACCGTTTAAGTGTTTATAACTGCGATACATACAAAACGAAACACGTACCCTCGTGGGGCCTCTTGCATTCCTTTGGGCACCTAATGCATTGTACAAATCCGCCCTTTAAAAATAATCCCATCGACAACTCTTCAAAATTTTAAAATACCAACGATTTGTATTCAATGCAAATATAAAAAACTCTGACAATGAAATATTTTGAATAAAAAATAAAATAAAACACATATGTGAAAAATAAATAAAGAAACGCTTTGTTTTAATGACGTCAAGCGCAATGATCGGATACGTCATCCTGATTGTTCAATTGTCGCGTGAGGCAGTACCAGACAAACTGGACAAGACAGAAAAATCTAGCACTGGTGTGCGCGTGAGATTTTTCTGTCCGAGGTACGAGAATTGGTGTTCCGGCAGGGTAAGCACATGCTGTTTAGCTAGCAACACCCGCCATGAATGTGACTAAGAGAATGAAAGGAACTTGTGTCGTCAGATATATCCAGAATAATGTTTGATAGAGGAATCATACCTAAAAATATTCTGATGACGGCGTTGAATGTGAAATACATTTTCTTAATAAAACATATCTTATACAGAGTTTAATGGATGAGTTACATATATATAATTTAACGCATCCTCAACACAGTTGATGGTTATTGGTTTAGAAGTAGCTGATACATATAGAAATATTATATATGCTATATCATAAGTAAATTGATAAATGTTTCATACTAGCTAATTAAAGTACAAAAGTTGGATGAGTTTTTGATTCAAATTAAATACAATCATCACATGCCCAAATCACAATAAATAATAAACTTCATAAAATGCTAAATGTAGTGACACAAGAGGAAATGAGGTCTGGTGTTCCGGAAGATAAAGAACACCCTGTTAAGCCAGCAACGCCTGTCATTAGTTTGAGAATAAAATAAAATTGGAACTATATGTTGTCAAATATATCCAGAATAATGTAAGATAAAGAGACATCATATTTAACAACAGTACTGCGATGACAGCAATTAACTGTGACATAAATTTTCTAAATAAAATCGTATCTTATTCAGAGTTAAATGAATGAGTAAGATGTATATAATTCAATCCACTTTAACACGATAGATAGGTATTGTAAAGATTGGTTAAGAAGTAATTGATATATAGCAATATCATATTTATTACATGATTAGTTATTTGATAAATAGAGAATAATACTTGGTGAAATCCATATCAGACCAAGGGCTTTAGCCCTCGGTCTGATATTGGGTTCTCGGTCTGATATGGCATATGATATGGATTTCACCATGTTTTATTCTGTTTATCATATACTTAAAACTTTCACCATGTAGAACAAATACATGTATAACAGGCACTAAAAATGACAAAACTGGCCGATTTGAACTTACAAGAAAGTTACTTTTGAACTGATATATAACTTTCTTGTAACTGTTGTGTAAGGGTTTTCTTGCTACTCTGGTTTTCTCACTATTTCATGACTGATATAAAATGTCAAATTCCTTGTTCATCTAGTCAGTCATGGATACCAGTAAAGTTAGGTATATGATATCAATATAATTTCACATATAGCAACAAGACTTCATTACTAACCACCTGGGCGGCTCAGTGGTAGTGTTTCGTTTAAGTATCCACATGTCCATGACTGACTAGATAAACAAGGAAGATTCTTTTCAAACAATATGTTTATTTCTTATTGGGTGATAGGATATGCCTGTTTACTTCTATTTCCTTTCCCCTGTTGTCTGAGATACTTCCGTTTTGACGTTAACACTTCTCTTGAGTGTGCGAATTCTCGGCCTTCCATTATTTCTATCACATATCCTTTCTCCTTCAAATAACGGCCGATACTAGTTTGCATAGATTTCATAGTATCAGGCTCGTATTCGCTGCCATCGTTCTTTACAGCCGTCATGAAAAATGTTGCTAATTGCATGTCTAGTTCAGGTGCGCTCAATTCTTCGATTTCCCTGGTTTCATTTCTTGTTGCAAGCCAGGTACAGAATTTGTTTATGTCCAAATTTGTTTCCCTTACTGTGTTGGGGTTTTGCATTTTTTCTACAAATTCACGCGTGCTTCTATCAGGCGTTTCTCTGTCCATGGTCTGTCGTTTTATTAAGCCGTCCAAATCTTGCAATCTATTTGCGAGAGAATTCGTCACTCTCTCGTCCCCTTTCATTGTTTACAAACAAACGTCTGCTCGGATATTCCTCTTCAGCTAGGCGAACCGTTATGAACACTAAGGATGCTGTCCGAGGATTTTCGAAACGATAAAGTAATTTGTTCCGAGTAGCCGGTCTGATATGCATATCAGATCAGCGGTGATATGGCTTTTCCGACCGGGCACATGCGGTCACGTCATTTTAGCCGTATCTCGGTATGCAGAAACTACGTAATTAGTACTAAGTATATGATAAATGTTGATACTAACTAGCCAAAAAAGCTAAATCCTTATTGCCAATGTGCTTAATGATTTCAAAATGGAAACATTTTGTGATTTAAGCAAGTTATGACTTTAATTATATGATTGAGATTTATACATCGCATTCTATTTTGACTGTCATTAGATTTTAAGATATGTCAGTCTAGATTTGCAAGACAAGAGCTATCTTACTTCTGATTATGAACTTAATATATAGATTGAAGATCCTTTTGTAAATATCTGGACAAAAATATCGAATCAACCAATACCCTAATAGTTTTTTTTTTTTTTTAATTTATTCATCGACCTTCCTATAGTTCATTTAGTTTATTTTATTTTGACTTGGCTTGATTGGCTTTGAATATTGGTAATGGCGTCACAGAGACGCTTGTGATACAGACGACATTGTCGTATGTTGTAAACATGTACCGAACAAACCGAAAGTAGGGTTCTGTAGCAGAAAAAATAGTAATAAGTAAATGCAACAGTTTATTTAGGGTTAGTAGGTTGAATATTATTTGTAGGCCGTCTTAATTCAATTGCTTCTGGATTTTGTACACTGGCGAGGTCCAGACCGGTCAAGGCGACATCAACATCTGGACTTACGAAATCACGAGAATAAATGGAAGTAAAACATATTATCCTAGGATAAACATGTTTATTGTAATCCATATGCATGTAATAGTACTTACAATTTTTAAGACGGTTTAGTGAAATTTACAAAATTACCACATTTTGAGTCTACACATCTCAGATATATTCAGAATGAGTTACATTAAAGTATTCAGTACATGCAGTTGCTGTACATATGTGAAAGTAAATGGGGAACCTTGATCTTCCGGTGTTACCTAGTTTTGCTTATATACTTTTATTACAATTCAGGTATTCTCTCTTCATGTCAGTTTTTTAAGTCCAATGAACACCTTTGTATATCTCTATAAATATACATTATTTGATTTATCCAAACTGTTTACCAGGACATTGGTATAGCTCGAAAACAACCGTTGATACCATGTCTTATTGATTGTTTATCCAGCATATTTAAATCATATAGATATGGTTATTTAAAATATGTTTTCAAAATTACTGTTGATATATGTGGCGTCCCATACAGCACCACATGTTCCTTAAAACTATCAAATTTGATTTTCATTCGAAACGGTTGTAACTAGGGGATTATTACCTTTTCTGGCAGCCCGGTTTATTCAAATCTCTAGATGACGTTTATGTGTTTAATTTCATTTGCTATACTACAAAATCAACTCTGTTCTCGGGATTGTATTGACAAATATATTTGTCTAAATGGAGAAATAAATGATAGTATATACATATATCTTATTCTCTTTAAGCGTCAATACAAAATGAAATGACTGCTATATTGATACAAATATGCTTAATAAATCCATATATTGTAAAGTGTTGAATGAATGTATATAATTCGACCCGACCCATCCTAACACGAATGATGGTTATTGTAAAGATTGGTTTAACAGTTATTGATATATACATCGCCAAATAATATTAATTACACCATTGGTTATTTGATAAATGTCAGTACGAACCAAACAGTAAAACTAAATCCTTATTGCCTTATGTGTTAATGTTTATATATGGAAACCCATTATCTGATCAATATGAATAAAATGACATAATTTTTTTCAGTTGAACGGCTCATACAGTATTCCACGGTCGTCTTGTTTATAGCTATTTTTCATTTTGACAGATTTATGTAAACATTATACTTTGTGACCTATTATTTTTCAGCTGAACGACTTATACAGGTACTCCATGACTGTTTTGTTTAAAGCTATTTTTGATTTTGACAGAAAAATGTAAAAATAAACTGCTTTGATTTTCTTTGATTTTGAATCTAAGACCTAAATGTCTCTAGTTTGCAAACAGTCATTGGCGTTTTTAAAAAAGCGTGTTAAAATGTATCAACAATTGAAAGTTCAATAACCACACCACTGCTTATTCATCTGTCTGTGTTTGTCTTTTATTGTTCCGTTTAATGTTTTATAAGCCAGATCTATGTTCTTTAATATTTTTGTAATAAGATAAATTCTTAGTGTACCTAGCTACACTGGAGATGCTTACTCTTTCGAAGCACACGGCCTCACTTTTTGAATGGGAATTTACGTGTGCTGTACTGAATCTATCAGTCTTCCAAGTTTTTGTTATGCCTTTGTTTGAACATGAACCTGTATGTTAGTGTTTCCATTTCCTAAAACTTGATTTTGACGTATAAATTGTTCAGTTTTAGTTATAGACGAAGAAAAAACAAAACAAAATTGCTCTGCTAAAATTAAAGGATACATATTTCCTTATCAAATCAAATGCAGACATTCTAATCTATGTCCAAATCACAGTTCAGAAGCAAAGACTGAAAACTGGTAAATTAAATTCAAACATACCAATCCATGTCCAAATCACAATCCAGAAAACAAAGTAAATTTTGGAACTGACAACTTATATTAGACACATGACTTCCATCAGGGAAGAAAGGTCGAAAGCTCTGGAAGGGTCAGCACCTCCTGTTTCGCTATTCAAAATCATTCTATTTTCGTATAGAGTTGAATGAATGAGTTACATGTACATAATTCAGCCCTTCCTCACACGATTGATGGTTATTGTAATGATTCGTTTAGTAGTAATTGATATGTATATCAATATCATATTTATTACATCATAAGCTATTTGATAAATATTGTTACGGACTAGCCAATATAATCAAATTTGTTTTTTCAATGTGCTGAATGTGTGATATGTGGAAACATTATGTGATTAATATGAATTATAGTAATAATTCTCTTACCTAAAATGATTGAGAGATATAATGGGTATTTTAGCATTCCATTCTATTTTGCTTATTATTAGATTTTACTATATGTCTGTCTAGAGTTTGATTAGTTTTCTTTCTAATTAAATAACAGTAACATCAGCGACAAAAGTGTTTTCACAAATGAAAAAGACATTTCCCTTTTAAGACTTGATGTTTCAAAATAACTATTTTCGGCAAAATTTGATTTTGGTTTTCAACACTGTAAGTCCCCAATGACAATCCTCAGATAAAAGTATATTACATGTAGATGAATGCATGTGTTATATAGTTGATCCAATATATGTGAAAATTGATATTTTAAATTATACTAGTAAATATCGCCAAATCACACGTATTTTATGGTATCAGTAAATGCTTTGTTACCTTTCAATAAGTCTATTACAAATCAAATTCTAGTTGTCTATGTTATCTGATCCAATTGTTATAACATTTAAATATAGCTACAAAACAATTTAGTTATCTTGTCATATCCTGCATTCTATTTACGAGGGTCGTTCAAAAAGTCTTGTTCCTTCCTGTAAACCGTAAATAAAACACCGTACTTATTATATTGTCATTGTCACGGGTGACTGAGTTCATTCCCAAAAACACGTGGAACATTTTTAGATTATATATGCAAAAGAATTAGTTTTTTCTTGCCATATTTTCATCATAACACTCGTTACACTGCTTGGAAAATGAAGACATGACAGGTAAAAACATTATTGAAATGAGAAGCTCATGAAAGCCTGTGCAAAACTCGTAAATCGCCCAAACAAACATTCATTGAAATGCAAGTTTTTGGTGAGCGAAAGCTGTCATATAGGTCCATCTCACCTAGATACGTAAATTTAAAAATGGTGTTCGACATTCTAATAAGGCCCGTTCTGGAGGACCAAAAAACAACATGCACCAAAGAAAAAACAGAAAATTCAAAAACTGGTCAATAGGCCTAGGGATGGAAGGTTGACTGTTAAACAGATACGTAAATTATATTTAGCTAACTCTCAATTTCTGTTTGTTTGTTCAGAACGCACGCTGTATTAAACTTATCTGTTATATTTAGTATTTAAATTTCCAACTTTCAACGGCAGAGACATGTATTGGTTGATCCAAAATTAACCTAAGACAAAATTTTAGACGATAAAGCATGGCCTAGGGTTTTGAGGAATTTTAATATTTTCAAAAGATATTATTAATGATCAATGTTTATCTGACAATACTATTTATCACATACCCATTGGATCTTACTATAGCGATACATTACATTTTCTTGCCATGTGATACAAAGGTCCGTATCGCACATGTGCAATACAATATTCCGTATCAACATAGTAGCCGGAACTACTTTTAGGGGTATTCTCTTTTCCGACAACAATAATATGACGTCATTATGTGATATATAATGACATCAATAATATGACGTCAATATGTGATACATACGTCATTTTAAGTTGAGAGAATTTTTCGAGTTGAGAGAATCGCGGACGATGTTAAATAATTTTGTAAAATCAATGTTTGTTTTTTAATTTTTTCCAGTGTTTACGATGGTATTAGTAAAATGTTAACCAATGATGTTTAAACGAAGAGTAATCTGTTGTTTTTAATTACTTCTTTAGCAGTTTGTCCAGTCAAATATCAGATTTTTCGAATCAGATCAAAAGTCAATTTAAAATAGTTGATTGTGAATTCATTGACAGCCAAAGAAAGCTTTTCATTTAGTCGGTAGGGTATGTGATAAATAAATATTTGTGGTTTTGCGTATGTATTGCCTATTGAGTTAACGATATCTTCGTAGATACTTGATACCAACCCAGAATTTAATTTAATATTTTATGTCTACACAATTCAAACAATTTCTTTTCATAATTCATTATCGTATTGTTCAATATTATTTATCTGGCACAATTATATAGTTGGGTGGTATAGTGGTATAAATCATAACTTAAACTTCACAATTGAGTGTTTTAATTTCGTTTGGCAAACCAAATGCAAAGTTTCGATAAAAACCCTTCAATTGTTTTCGCCTTGTTTGATACTTAATTTTTATATTTATTTTATGGCAGCATATACAAGGTTGTGCTCAGTTTGATGGTGGGGAATTAGTAAATAAGATCAAACACATGTTTGAACTTTGAAAAGGCCATTTATTATTAAATGACAGTTATACAAAATTACATACCATTGCATAATCATATGTAATCAATTCCACCATCAAAGATGGGGACAAAATTCCGCCATCGACGGTATTACAAAAATTATTAACGAAAAGCTAAAACTAAATCTAGATACAACAATATATAAATCGATGTAAAAGAGAGGATAAAAGGTCCTAAAACCAATGGATCAACAAACTATGTAATAACAGCATCAAAGTAACACAAATAATTATATAAAAATTATAAAAACAAAAAGCTAAAACTACATTAGGATACAACCATATAACAAACGGTGTAAAAACAGAGGACAAAAGGTCCCCAATTCACGGTATTTCCACAAACTATAAAGTGTAACACAAACAATCATATCACTAGACATAGCAACTAGATGTAACAACATCCTCATAGCAAGAAAAATAATTACATCACACGCACACACACACACACAAATTATAACGAAAAGCGAAAACTACATATGGTACAACCATATAACAAACGATGTAAAACAGAGGACAAAAGGCCCCCAAATCATAGAATCAACGAGCTTACGTTAAAAAGAATACAAAATTATTATATGACCGGATATAGCATCTATATGTAATTACCTAAAAATAACAAAATAAGTACATCACATAAAAAGAACGAAATGCTTAAACTACATTAGGATACCCATACAACAAACGATGGAAAAACAGAAGACAAAATGTCCTCAAATCATTGTATCAAGGAACTAATAAGGTGAACATAAAACAAATTAATGATATTACCATACAGCAAGGAAATGTAACAACAACATAGTAATAACTACAGCGCATTACAAACAAGTGCTCTAAGATAGAACGAAGGTCCTCAAACCAATATATTATCGCACTTAACGTAATAACACCGTCTACATACTGTAATCGACTAAATCATAAAAGTATATAAGAACTTAAATACAATACCAAAACCTGGGTGGGTGGGAGGGTAAACACTTTTTTATAGTATCTGAAAATTCAGATTATTAAAAAAATTGTGTAAGCTAAAAGATGCTGTTAAAAATTTGTTCTAACGCATGCGCGAATCCTGTATAGCAACAAGCAAAAATGTTAATTACCACTGTTAGGACAGGAGGCAATCTGCCATAAATCTATTTATAAATGGGATTTATAAATGTGTATTTATGGCAGCATATACAAGGTTGTGCTCAGTTTGATGGTGGGGAATTAGTAAATAAGATCAAACACATGTTTGAACTTTGAAAAGGCCATTTATTATTAAATGACAGATATACAAAATTACATACCATTGCATAATCATATGTAATCAATTCCACCATCAAAGATGGGGACAAAATTCCGCCACAGTATTGTGGCAACACAATACTATCCCCATCCACAACCGGTTGAAGGAAAGGAATTAAGTGGACTATTAACAAACAAACCTCACGTTCATAAACAGATATACGAAAAGACAAGAAAAACAAAAATCACATGGCAAACTCGTGCTAAAAACGGCATAAAATTGAAAACGACACTAGAAAATATAAGTGGTGAAAAATATTATCTAAAAGAGAACTAATATACCAACACACCGACTATACTTATTCGGTACAAGTAACCAAACATATAAGTTGTGAAAAATGCACAACAACCGTATAACAGTCGCATGTGATAATGTAAACTCATAATAAAATTGACATACGTGACAATTATACAGTAATATGGCTACAATCTGCTACAAATGAGCATTGGTATAATGTGTAAAATAATACACAAATAAATGAAGAATGTGAGTAGCTATATGACGTATCAAATAGTAACCAAGATGCCCCATTCCAATGTGGGTATAGTAAAAATTTTCCACTGTAATGACAAAAAGAGTATAAATGTCCTGCCTACTACAGTAATTGTTAACAAAATTGATACGGTGGGCAGCACGGACTTCCGTTATTATCAACCGAACATAATCCAATAATGAGAACAGGGAATGAGTACAAGTTTGACATGGTGCCACTGAGAAGACGGCATTACGATAAACGGAGGGCATAAATTGAAATCATAAGTGCATACAAGGAATCCTAATATACTTTTGAAAAGACCGAGAATGCCAACGGCCCATCTGTTGGATTTTGTCCTCAGAAATACCCATCATGGCGGCACAAGTCGCACCTCCGATTCGAAAACTATGGGACGTATACCGTTGGGACTGTAAGCCCAACCAGATGAGGGACGATTGCAACTGATTAGTGAAACACTGTCGAGAAACTGGGGTGCCATCCATGAATGAAAATAAAAAACCATTCATGGGTTTTCTAATTTGAAGATAGTCCCAAAGAGCAATTACGGGACAAAATTCAGGAGAGGAGCGGTTCGACGAAAGCAACAAATTTGGGAAGTGACGACCCGTACTATGCTTAAAAAAGCGCATATGAATTTCTAAGGCAGCAGGAAGTGGCGAACCATCAAAAGAAAACTTAATGTTTTCAATGCGGAGACAATTTTGAGGTGTCCGGGAACAAGTAAATACTCCGACTCTGAGAAAAGCATGAAAGGCTAACAAATACATAGCCTTAAACATCACTTGATGGAAGTATGAGGCAGTTGTATGTGGTAGCGACTGAACCAGTCCTCTTAATATTTTGGGAGTTATCGGCAGTCTATGGTCGGATATAAAAGACCGTTTTTGGTAACCCTTTAACATTTGTCGCACAAGAAAATGGTGAGTATTGTCAGTATAGCCACCAACTTTGTGGATATAACTTAGAGCCGATATGTATGTGTAAACAGTAGAAGACGCAAAACCTTTCTGGAAACAGTAAGGTACAAACAGTAGAAGCTGTTCCACAGAGGCAGGCAACAGTGAAGTACCTGGAAAGTCAGTACCCATAAATTGCGAAAATAGAGAAAAAACATGCCTGTAAGAATCTCTTGATGATAAACCCAGGGCTCCGCTAAGTAAAGAAGTACCAAGTTCAATCAAATGTGCATGTGAGCTGGAGGTATATCCGTCGGATGTTGATCCATATGTGGAAACGTCTTCCGGAAATCTGCTACCTGTAAACGAGAAAGTTGATCGGGTGCAGTATTATACAAACCCGGAATGTGGGCAGCTCTAAACATAATATTGTGTTTTAAAATGCCAACAACAAAACGGCGTAACAGCTGCATGATGAGAACATCGGGAGAAGTTTGTTTATTTAGCAGATATACTACAGACATATTGTCTGAATGAAATGTAATACATGTATTGGCAAGGAGATGGCCCCAAAGTTCAACCGCTAACACCACTGGGAAAAGCTCTCTCACCGCTATAGAATAAGACACCCAATCGTCATTTTCCCAAGCACCATAAAACCATTTAGACTGGAAGACTGCGCCAAAGCCTAAATCACTGGCATCGGTGAAAAGGTTAAGGGTATTGGATGAATTCCAAATATCTGGTAACATAAGGGCTTTGCCGTTGAAGTGTTCAATAAACAATGACCAGGCTCGCAGATCTGCCCTAGCATCGTTATTCAAACGTCGGTGGTGATTGGGGTGAGAGAGTCCTATGGTTAAATCTATTAGTCGACGTAAAAACGTACGACCAGGTGGAACTACGGTGCAAGCGAAGTTAAGGAGACCGATAAGTGACTGAAGTTGTTTCAATGTGGCCTTTTTCTTGCCCCGCATTGCGATGAGTTCCAGTCGCAACTTCAGCAACTTGTCTGTTGGGAGTCTAACTTCCATAGCAACAGAGTCAATTTCCAGTCCCAAAAACGTAATGGTAGTACAGGGAAAAACTGTTTTTTCCTGTTTGATGGGAATACCCACGTGTGAAGCAAGACGTAAAAAGTTCCTTAGAGAATTGTTACACGAGCTAGAATCGGCAGGACCAATAAATAAAAAATCGTCAAGGACATGAACACAACCATCCGCTTTTAGACGCTTTTCCAAGATCCAATGAAGAGCCCAACTAAAAGACTCGAAAAGTTTGCAAGAATAACTAAGGCCCATAGCAAGGGTCCGGTCATAGTAAAAATTACCCTCAAAAAAAAATCCCGTCAAATTCTGATCTAACGGGTGTATAGGGATAATTTTGAAAGCATGTTCAATGTCTACCTTGGCCATCAACGTACCGGGACCGAATTTGCGTATCAAACGAACAGCATCGTCTATAGTTTGATAATGAACGACACAAAGTGACCTAGGTATACCATCGTTAACAGACTGACCCTCAGGAAATGACAAATGGTGTATTATGCGATATTTGCCTACTTGCTTTTTAGGAACTAGACCGAGTGGTGAGACCTGCAAATTTGGGTGGGGAAGTTGGGGAAATGGACCAGCTAGCCTGCTTGCTGAAACTTCATTAGCTATATATTCCCGTAAAAATGAAACATTTGTGTCCACCGATTTTAAATTTTTACTTACGCGGTGAGCACGGGAACCAAAATAGGGAATTCTGAAGCCATGCTTAAATCCACTAACTAGAAATTGCCGTAGCTCCTCAGGATAACCATCCAACCAAACAGAAAGTTTTTTATAGCAAACCGGTGTAACAACACTTGAACAGGTGACATGAGTATTATCCCATATGTTTGCTTGAAGATCCAGGGAAGGACTGGGTGTTATTTCTAAGCCTGGCAAGTTGCAGCTGTGGGCGTTTGGATGGTATTGACTGTTGCTGTGTAACGACTGCAGGTTGCAATTGCTGCTGTCGTGTGCAAGTTTTCCTACTATGGGGTCCACCACAGCGTTGACAGACATGTGGGAAGGAGCAATCATTACCCCGGACACACTGACCATAGGTGTTGTTAAAACTATAGCAGAACTTAGCGGAAACACTTGGTCTTGACCTAGGTGATTTTGCACGAAAGGGCTGATGACGGGTTTCTCCTCTCAATTTCAAGCTAATGCCTGTGGCTAAGGCTTCGTGATACAATTCTGTATCCACACGGTCCCACTGATAATTAGGAGGGTCAATTTGACGCCTCTGTCGAAATTTTCGATCGTAGGTAAAGGCTGCAGTATCACATGACGTCTTGCCTAATGTTTCAATAATATGGGCATATTTGTGCAATTTTGGAGATTCCAACGGAAATTTTTCGCAGTAAATGGCACAAAAAATGTGAAAGGCCGATTCCCAGTGTGCCACCGAAGCAAACTTGTAATCATTTGTTGTGGCTTGCCTTACAAAGGTTATGCCAAGCGTATCGGAATCCGCTAAAGTGAATTTGTTTCTTTGAAATTTGGGGTGAATAAGTAAACCCAAATCGATGTACTCATTAGACCAAATTTTTGATTTAAGTTTTGAATCAATTCCCATGCTTAGGGGAGCAGCTATAGTTAGTGTATAAAAAGAGGGTACCCCAACGTTGGTTCTTTGTTCCGCTATACCTGTATTGGACTCTATAATCCCTGGAGCACATTGCCTTGTATTGTGGTTCTGACGTGGGTATTAGCATCAGACGAGGCTGTCGTCGCTGGACCGGAAAAATGGGATACAATTGGTGCTTCATCACGCGCCGCTGACGTAACAGTTTGTGTCCCTGGATTATTGGGCGCAATGGCTATGGAAACTGAAGCACCCGCTGTGTCTGTAGAATTTCTGGACGACATCGGTAGGAACTCTGGTGACAGTTGTGCCTGAGGTTGGACCTGTATCGCCGAAAGTATGGACCCAGTAATTTCGGGGATCATTGCTGTTATTCGGTCCCCAATCATCCGCTGTATGTCGCCTAAAGAATGGGTAAACGTAGCCTGTGTATGAGATGTGGTACGTTGCTGACGTGCGGTCGATATCCGCCTGGATTTCTTTGGTGGTGAGCCAGATTGCCTTTGAGACATTATCCTGAAATGACGAAAATATCCAATTTGTAAAACTGAAACATCTATTGCAATGACTAAGAAAAACAAGCGGGACACATCCGCACTAAAATATGACAAAATAACTCGAAAGAAGCGTCAGCCCTACCATTTATGTGGTGACGGGGAGAAAATACCACTAAAGTGGAGAAAATACCACAAACGTGGCTTATTATTCCAAAAAACAAAAAAGTAAAATGACTAACTCGTAGAAACTAAGCAGAGCAAAGAACTACCACCAATGTGGCAAAAATTCGAAGTATATGTAGAAACGCTACCAACGTGGCAATTGAATACCACAAACGTGGCAAAATTTCCATAAAAATGGAGAACAGTCAACCAAGGTAAAAACATACCACAAAAACGTGGCAAATAAATACAATCAACGTTGCAACGTATTTCCAAAACAGGGATAGAAAGTCCACAAATGTGGAAAAAATACCACAAAAACTAAACGTGGCAAAGTAATACCACAAAAAACGTGGCAAGTAATACCACAAAACGTGGCAAAGTAATACCACAAAACGTGGTAAGTAATACCACAAAACGTGGCAGAGTAATACCACAAAAACGTGGCAGAGTAATACCACAAAACGTGGCAAAGTAATACCACAAAACGTGACAAGTAATACCACAAAAACGTGGCAGAGTAATACCACAAAACGTGGCAGAGTAATACCACAAAACGTGGCAAAGTAATACCACATAACGTGGCAAAATAATACCACAAAACGTGGCAGAGTAATACCACAAAACGTGGCAGAGTAATACCACAAAAAACGTGGCAAGTAATACCACAAAACGTGGCAGAGTAATACCACAAAACATGGCAAAGGAATACCACAAAACGTGGCAGAGTAATACCACAAAACGCGGCAGAGGAATACCACAAAACGTGGCAAAGTAATACCACAAAACGTGGCAAAGTAATACCACAAAACGTGGCAAAATAATACCACAGAACGTGGCAAGTATTACCACAAAACGTGGCAAAGTAATACCACAAAACGTGGCAAATACCCTCAAAACAGGAATAAAAATTCACAAATTTGGAACGTTGCAACATATGATCAAAACAAGGATAAAAATGCCACCAATATGGAGAAAATACTACCTAAATAGGCAACGAAACACCACAAACTCGACAAATCGGTCCCCAAAACGGGGAGAGGGGGGATGAAAAATTCCTCTAATGCGGAAAAACACATCAAAGGAGGTAAGTAAAACCACTAACGCATAGAAATATACCAAAACTAGACGCTTCACTGCTTCGGAAGAAGTAAATAATAATAATAATAAATTTAGCCAACACAAATGATATAGGTATAATATGTGGGTATATAATGAATGTATAATAAACGATAATTATCGGCTGCTAATCTAAACATAACAAAGGTAAGAAAAGTCATGAAAATGTATAAAAAAAACCATTGAAATACTCCTCGAATGGTTAAATTATCTTAAATAAAACGGTTGTCAGCATAAATGTTACAATCCGAGAGATATTACCAAACGGACGTGATAAATATGTCAGTTGATATGTATAAATAGGAAATTATTGAAAAGGGAGACAGGAAACACACTGGTGCATTGTCTGTAAATAAACTGGCGTATGGCGTTCTCTCCATTAATGAGCCGACACAAAGGGTCCTAAGTAAAGGTTCTTCAACGTCTGGGTCTTAGTAGCACTGCCGTTAAAACATCGGGTCGGGTAATTGTAGCACAGCGTTTAAACACTATCAAATGTAAATAGTCATAAAGCCGACTTCCACTTATACCATCTAAATAACAGTTATTGTTGTGTCCAAAAATATCCAGGTGCGAAGTATCCGGGTGGTCAGTCCATTCGAACTTCCTATTGATTGGAGATTTGACCATAGTTCACTAGGTCATGGGTCAGTAGAACACCCGTCCAGACCATGATGACCGAGTTGTACTAGTAAACAAGCTTGACCTTGATTTAATTGTGTATTGAAGTAGGTCTTTTTAAACTTATAACACTTCCATTGAAAATATAACATAAATTTTGTTATCTAACTTGTTCTAAAATAAATATTATAAAGTACTGCACTTAGTAGAAATAAAATCCAGAAAACACAAATAATGTCATTAATGCGCATTTAATTGAAATACCATATTACTTCCGTACTGTCTCCTGTCGTAACCAAATTTTCCGTGTGAGAAGAAAAACATAATGATCATGGAGTGTCCAGTATGAATCTTTGAGATAAGTAATAAATCTCAAAACGAACAACTAAAATCCACATGATGTATATAAAAAAACAAACCTTGCAGCCAATAATAAACACTTTTTTATAGTATCTGAAAATTCAGATTATTAAAAAAATTGTGTAAGCTAAAAGATGCTGTTAAAAATTTGTTCTAACGCATGCGCGAATCCTGTATAGCAACAAGCAAAAATGTTAATTACCACTGTTAGGACAGGAGGCAATCTGCCATAAATCTATTTATAAATGGGATTATTTCGTTTGGAAAAACAAAAGTCAAAAGTTTGAATTAAATTTTAAATTGTTATCACAATATTTATTTATTTATTTATTTAATAAGGGAGTAGTCTGAAGATAGTTTAGCCTTTAATACATTTATAAAGTCTAAATTTATGCGTACATGAATACATTTGAATGAAATAGCTTATCTGTCATTATGCATGTTGATTTGTAACGTGATAAGCTCTGACAGATGTAGAAACAAAATCCAAAATTAATCCATCTCGACATAATAATACAATTCCCATTTATACAGTTATGTCTTGTATAGAGTTAACTTAATGAGTGACATAATTTATCCCATCGGAACACGATAGACGGTTGAGGAAAATGGTATTGACGTAACTGATATATATCGCCAAATCATATTTATTACCCTCATTAGATGATACTACATCAGCAATAAAAGTTGATGTCTAAATGTTTTCCCATATGTAAAACGTTATGTTATAAATATGAATTACAAAGTATATGCAATATATTACTTAAATAAATTTGATATGCACAGCGTAACTTGTGTCATTAAATGCTTTACAATAAGTCATTTATAGGGTTAGCACAATTGGCTGTTCTACCAATTAGCCGATAAAATTATTTGTGGAAAAACACTGTTTTAGAAAAAAAACTATTGGTGTCATTAGAGGTACAAAACAAACTCGGCTTGAATTTAATTTCACCGCCTTGGTAAGTAATCTACTTATTTCTTCATTCATTAAAAACCATCTGGTTTACATTTCGAACTTTCAAAGTAATTGATTTTGTTATACATTTAACTTTGGAACTAAGACCCATTACATTTGAGATTTGGAATTTATATCTGTATTTCATTTTTATTACGCGTTCGGTATTTCTCCTGGTATAACTTTCTCAGAGGATGCCATTAGCCCCGTCACATCTTGACTTTTGTTTGGACATTAACCGATATGTGTGTTTTTGGTATTAACCACTGGTATGATGTCTCTGTTGATGGAACTTTCCCCAAGATACCATGAACCCTGTTGCATCTTGTTATGCAGAACAAACCAATAATTATGATTTGAACATGAACTTGTATGTTTAATTCAATCGTATATATAGAAACAGACATTTTTTACGTAAAGGGATTACAAAAGTATTAAAAGTATATATCAGTCAGTTTTCAATCAAGAATTTTTCAGAAGGGGCCAATTTCAAAAACTTTCCAGTAAGACATTATTCATAGTATATTCAAAAAGGGGTCAATTTAAAAATATCCTCTGAAACACTCCATAACATCAATATTTTTGCATTAATGTAATGTTGAATATGGGCTCCTTACGCCTTCACAATAAACTCATTTGGCAAACGAAGGAATCAATGGCCCTATGACCCCTCCTAGCATGAATACTACATCGTTCAAAATCAAAAACAAACATACTAATTAAGGTCCGAATCACAATCCAGAAGCAAAGTAAACACTTTGGAACTGACACGTGAACTGCCACTAGGGAAGTGAGGTCGGGTGCTCCGGAAGGGTAAGCACCCCCTGTTTAGCTAGCTACACCCGCCACGTGTGTAATCAAAATTGTGTAAAGGGAACTATGGGACGTCAAATTAATCCAGAGCAATTCTGGACACAGAGACGTCAAACTTATCAACAATACTGTGATGACGGCCATAAAACTTTTGAGGGTCTTGATAAGCCTAGGCTTGCAATATCCCTGAGTCAACAATTCATTTGCAAGCAGGCAGCCTACTTCGTTGTACAAAGTCCCTGTAGTGGTAACAGGCTCTTCCATAGCGTATTAAGTAGGAAACATATACACCATAAGCAGGAGAAGCAGGTATATTGCTGCATAGAAAAGGAAAATTGACAATAGAAATTGAAGTCATCAAATGCGGCTTTATAAGAAAAAAGAAACAAAACAGCAACAATGGTGCACAGTTTATACCCATTGGTATAGTAATTGTTTCCTGAAAAACATCTATCAAAAACTCCAACATTGTGTTGATGGTATCATCAAGATATTTTTGTTTGGAATCCGTATGATGCTTGACAAAATAACCAGAATCCCTGTTCAGCACCAGATATTTGTATCTTGGCTTACCGTTTTTGTAAAAGAATGGCAAGTGAATGATTTCTTTTAGACGTTCTTTCAATTTAGAATGAGGGATAGTCGTGTATGGTGTAGAAAAATCAAAATGTTTTTATACTTTTTTATATGAGATAAAGTATTAGAAGCAAGATGTTCAAGTAATTCTTTAGATTTTTTGAGAATCCACAAATATTTCAATCATTAGAAACTTTATATAAATGCGTCGTGCAGCACATTTAAACACGCTCATTAAACTATTCTGTCTTATCTTTCTCATGCACATTATTCAAAAGAAATAGTTTCTTTCATTTGTATGCGCGATGTAAATTTTTAATGATTTGCACATTAATTTTATTTAAATCTACTGGGATAATATTATGTAACCAAGCATTGACGATTGATGTTCAACGTTTCCTTTATACATGCGATTGTCATTAAAATCTGAACAAAAATGATTAAAGAACACAATTGATTTTGCCGTTTAGAGTGTTATTTATTTGCAGTCCATTTAAAAACATAACAATACAAAACTTGCAGATGAAAATATTATCTGTGTTTTCTAGGTTTAAAGAGCTTGATATGAATATAGAGTATAAAGACAACATTTATAAAAAAGAAGGAAATTTGCAACTGAAATGAATACATACATTTGACCATGGCAACAGACAATAAAATAAAGCTTGCAGCGACGTTACAAATTAATGATAAAAGAGCTTAACAAGACAGAACAAAGAATACAAAGACAAACATCAAACCATTCTTTGACATATTTTGTAACAACCTGCTAAATTATAACTTCTTTCGTAAAAATAGCGGCTAATAATAACTAGAACTGTCTCTTAAGATCCAAATAAACCCGCCCTCGGCATCTTCATTGGATTAATGTTTTCCCTCGATCTTGACCTTTTCTTCGATATGATCTTGGTTCAATGTCATGACACATCTTTGGACCATAAACAGCATCAATTTAAAATTGTATGTAGAAATATGACCCGGACACAGACAAACGGACGGACGGACAGACAGTGATTCATACGTGCCCCCTCAAACTAGTTTGTGGTGGAAATAACCAGAGCAGTCTCATGAGAGACGAATATCCCCGTCCCAACTTTGTCGTATTGTTATTTGAAAGATTTGATCTTGTGGCTTTGATAATTGATCTATGCACTTAAATGCTTTATGTGACTTATCGCCTCTTATAATATTTCATGCCTGATTAAAATTCAACCATTGACATGTGACATATATAGGGGCGAACGGACAAACAGACGGACATTGTGATTCTTATATACCCCTAAACCTGTCAAGGGTATAATTATGTTTTGAAATAAGATACAGACGATTAACAGTTTATTTATAGAACAAAACAAAAAAGAAATAAAATCTGAAGTAAACACACACTCCTTGTCATACGTCGATTGTAAAACAGCATTGAAAGAAACAAATTGTGGTTTCCAGCCGTTTTTTGTTTTGTTTAAGTACTTTAAAAGGTGCTGTGAACAAGCAGTACTTCTTAACGTAATCATGATTTTCATTATTAATGGTGTCCTTTCTAACTGAAATGATTCAAGTTATAAAGTTCAATGTGTCGTAAACTAATGCTTATATCTGTGTGTGGTTGTCAGAATCTATTTATTGCGTTGATCTGTTTGCCCGGTATTAGGTAGTTTTTTGGAAAATAATCACTGATGTAGCTCAGTTGGTAGTGTGCTCTCTCCGTAAGTGGGAGGTCGTGGGTTCGATCCCCGGCCAGGTTTGACCCAAGACATGAAAGTGGGTGTTGGAAAACATGTTTAAAGTACAAGGATATTGATAAACAAGGTATACCTGGCAAAAATGGCAACTACTTAAAAATAAGGAGTAGGCCCAACAAGAACATTACAAAGAGACAACACTCTGCATAAAGTTACTCTCCCTTTTTCTGGCGAACAGCCAATGTTATATTCTGGTTATAAAATATATCAACTTTAGTAAAATATGATAATAGTATTATGTTGGAGGATCTAGTAGGTCTAACAAACTATACTGCTACAGATGGATGGACAACGTCTTGCCATAAAAAGCAATACCAAACGGGTGTATATATAACAAAAAATTAAACAAAAAACCACAAAATTAAAAAAAACATCAACAACACCATCTACAGAAAAGTGGAACAAACTCTGAAAAATGAGTGTTCCAACAACAACAGCTGCAGTCGGAGGTTCGGTGTGTTCAGAAACGTGTTGAAAGGAATAAAATACGAGTTCTTATTGCCTTTCTTGCTGTTCTAGTATTCTCGAAGGAACTTCTTCTATCCTCCAATATTGTACATCAGATTTAAATTGCTTTGGGCAATTTGCGATTTTGCACATAATTCGAAATTTATATGATAAAACAATGTCGAAACAAATGAAAAATGACATTTTAAATATACACAGTACTTTGTGTTTATAATTTGTAGATATTGATATGCCAATGTATTTTTACTCCGTCAAATAAATGGGAATATTATCTCCTAAATATGCCAAATTAATCAGAAATCATCATTAAATGAGATTTTGATGCAGCACTTGCTCTTCAGTCTTATCTCTGTCACGCATAGCTAAGACTGATGAAATTGATCCGGCAAGTTATGTAATGGAAGATTGATATTCACAATGTACTTTATACAACTGAACTGGAAACGATGTTGTCTTAACATTCAGAATGCCGCTGCTCAACTGTTTGATGGCGAGTCTTTTTTTAAATTATTTGTGTGTGTTTATGGAACACTGAATGTAAAAAAAAGTCAATGCGATGGTAAGAATGATGCAGTATTTAACTACCATTTAGCCACTTTAATGTTCATCCAAAATTAAGATTTAAATAATAAAGCGATGTCTTCAATAATTTCATTTTTTATCTCTATTAGACAAGGTTACGTCGCGTATTTCATCTTTAAATTTCGATACCGGTCTAAATTTACTTGGTTAATTAAAAAAATCAATCAATGAAAAACCGAGTTAGTATACATGTACATGTTATTAAAGATGATAAAACGTAAACAAATCAGATCGATTTTAAAATCACAGACACTAAACAAAAGCGGAAGGTCATGGTTTCGAACATCGACCGGGCCATGCATAAGACTGAATTGTAGACGCTGCTTTCTCACCATATACTTGGTATTAAGAAACATGGTACCGTCTGACCCACCGGGTGTCAGTGTAATTAGACTGGGCGAGCGGTATGCTTGTCTCTGGCGTATTTTCTCATTGAGCTAACACCTATAAGTTGCCTATCCGAATATCCGAACCTGTTTTAGGATGAATCCCTGGAGATTAATCAACTATCTCGTCACAAATAGGTGAAAACTGCTGATACAACGTTAGACATCATTACAATCGTCCAACCACAACTGATCAGAAAACTTACCATCCCATAACAAATGCAGCTACCACAACAACTCGAAAAATTGACTACCTTCCCCCTATCTCTGATCTATTAATCGATCAAGACAGACAGATGTCTATCTTTTACGTTATTTTTGTAATTTTACGTCATGTGGCCCATTACCATATGAATGCAACATTGTTATAGTTAATCCTACAAATTTCTTCTATGAAAACGGTTAACAAATAGGAACCTTTGCCTCAGAAGGCACAGCAACAGATTCATCAATAGGACATATACGTTTATTACCTATTCATCAAAGTACCATCCCGATTTTTTGCAAGTAATAACTATATGATGTCTGACAATACACAATCCTTTTCACAGGATGTGAACGACCTTTTTACATCAATTCATACAATCAAGAATTCGCAGTACAGAAGGTTCATCACTTAAGACATCCAGAAACTCGCTGTTTTAGATTTCAGAAACTGTAATCTAGCTACACTAAATTGTGTAAGTAATATATATTCAAGAAGAAACGTTTGATTTCTTTTATTTTCATAGTAGGCCTAAAGTACTGGTGTCAAAGTATGTCGTGTCATTCAAATGATGAACTAATTGAATTATCACTAGAAAGTGTAATATACAATTGTTCGTTAATAATGAAAGTTTCCATTTGTTTTACAAAAACTGGTAAATTATAGCGTGGCTTTATTAATCATGAAATGGCGTTGAATTTTTTTTCTTGCTAACCGCCCACCCTATCTTTGAAAATGAACCTACCTATCAAGTAGCAAATCACAGAGTAAAACATGAAAAACGAAAATCTTTCAAGTAAAAATATAGAATTTGTCATTTAATGAACAGTCCGAAATGAGCATATATTATTAACAATTGTAACAAAGTATGAAACATAGAAAAAGGAACGTAACTCTAAAATGAAAAAACTAAAATGTAAAATAACATAAAGAAAACCTTAAAGCATTGATGTTTCCCCCCAAAAGAAAAAAAAAAAAAAAAAAAAACCAGCTTAAGTTCGATAAAAAGGTTGGATTGTTTTAGGTTTGAAGTTCTAGTCCTACCCTACAAAAAGCTAAAAGAAAGACTATAGATACAAGGTAATCGCAAATGTAACTAAGAACACAACAATACTAACTGTAAATGGCAGATGACATTTATCGGAATGTCCGGCGATGAAATTCCTATGAAATATTTAAAAAGCCAGTAACTCAAAAACACCAAACTTATCTTTCACCAGAAAAATTGCACTCTACTAGGGATCGAATCCGTAATGTTGAACGCTACTATAAAAGTTACCGTGCTGCTAAAAAGTTAAATATGAGACCATTAGTAATTTGATTACAAGTGATAGTGAAATTAACACCAACTGTATCAGCCCCGCAATAACTAATTAATATAATGCACACTTGCGTTCTATCGAAAAAGCAAAAACAGCATTAATAAATTACATTAAAGCAATCAATAGATATCTTTAAATCTGACTGATTTTCACACCAATTAGAAAAACGATCTGGACAAAATTCCGAGTGTATTAACTTACACAGATGGCCAGATGAACTGATAACTTCAGAGCACATTTCTGTTAACGGATTTTAAACATTAACCAGACACATGAGCCATATGATATATATTTAATATATTATATATACTTCCCAGTCTTCGGTTCCAATTGATGTTACTTGCACTGATCTAAACTTACTAATCATAAATCAATCTATCGTTTATAAATTAGATAGCACATGTTAATTCTAAGAATACAAGATAATCGTGTGTGCCGTAAAGATAAGACACTTTGTCAAATCATTGGCTCAACTCATTTATATTGAATTTTTTCCTCTTCTGCATCAACGCCTACTGCTGTGTGTGATTGGTTTGTTCTGTGTGTATATAGTATTTAAGAATAAGTATGAAAGAAATCACATGGTTACGGTTTGTGTATATACCGTGTGTACAATGCCAATGTTGAGGTCAGCATCTTTGACAGCATTGTTCATTTATCTTATTTGATTTATTAAGTAAGTTATATGATACGCGTTGTTATGGATTAAGTCTAAACATACATTCAATATATATATAATATGGGTAATCAAGCGCTGGCATGCCCCGTACAAACAGGAGGCAAACAATTAAACACTTATTTAACACCGAGACAGATTCACTTGGTTCAGGACTCGTGGGATCTACTAAAGGATGATTTGCCTAAACTTGGATTATGCGTTTTTCTAAGGTAAGTTTAAAAATGTCTAACAAACCTGCCTGCGTATGGCATTTCCCGAGTTTTAGCTTTGCTTTTGATTGCAATTTGGACATGGATTGGTGTGTTTGTTTTTGATACATGTACATTTGTTTAAATGCCCTTCTGTCATTGATTGCAAATTACTTGAGTTTCGTTTTGGTATCTTGTAAGACTATATGCATATCAGCATTGTTTCAACTAAATGTGGATGGAACAGGTATAAATACTTCAATATAAAGATATCTAAATATATTTAATTTTTGTAACTAAAATAAAATATGAATACCAGGCAGTCTTCTTATAAGTTTTAATGTTAAATAATAAAATGATAAAAATAACTTCTTTTTTAAGAATCAAACGTTTAAACATATTATTAAAATCATTTATTAAATAAATTAATGTCCTTGCTGTCTCTGGGCAGTATTAGTGTCATTTTGGAAAAAATGAAATAACACATCTAAAGCTAAAACGCGTGTTTTGTACGATGCAATCACGAACTCGATACAAGACACTGGAGAAATTAAAAAAGACAAAGTGACATGGACATGGAAGCTTCTTATACCATAACTGCATGGCTGATTGAAACGGGTGTAACTTACTTTGTTTTACCAACTTAAACAAAACGAGAAAAAATGAGATCTAGTTTAATATCTCATATCCGTAATGTCTGATCATAAAATCACATTAACGATGTGTTTGTTTGCCTCATCAAGAAGACATCACGATAAGTAAACATGGGACATCGCTATTGCGTGTTTGACACACGTGTCTACATTAGATTTGGTTCTAGGCTGCTCAATAAATATTTGTTTGACAGATTTATTTCAATTGTGTTTATAAAGTGATAAAAGAACGAAGATAATCAAATTAGTGATTGAACAAATGCGTGTTTTAGTAGTGTCATATATCATTTTTTGAATGTATTTTATGATTAAATTAAAAAAATGATACATGACAGTAGTATCCAAATATTTGTTATTACCCATAAGTGAAAGACACTATTTGATGTGATTCTCATTTTTTTATGAATAGCTGCAGTAAAAATAACACTACAAGACCTCCAAAAGGTAGTGTTAGGTGTGTTGCACTTGTTTTATGGAATGGCATCAGTTACTGCTCAAGTTACAAAACCGCTGTTAGACCATGTATAAGTTTAATTTGTTTCGCGAGTAGAAAAAAACCATTATTGTCGCCGATGGGTAGGATATTTCAAATGTTTTATGGAATGGTATCTCTTAATGTTCAAGTTAAAATAACACTGTGAGACCATGTCCGTGTTTTACAAATAGAAAACATAGTCAAATTTCAATATTTGTATACTTTCTCTAGCATAGAATTCTAAGTGTATTAAATGAATGGAAACCTTGTTCATATATTTAGTAATGCCTGGAAAATATTGCTTCATATGTATGTTGACATTAGTGTTGAATTTTTGACAAGTATCGTGTGCATTTTTTTTAATTTTACAAACTCGTTTGATATAGAGATCAATATTGTCTCGTGACCTCAATAAAGAAACTTAGTTTAAGTTAAATGCAATGTTCTGACTTTGGTCATTTTTTATATTTATTGTATAATAAAAACATGTAGTAAAGGACTCCCTAATAGCACTAAATGCACAACACGGGGCATTTTACTGATACCCTATTCTATATTTAGTGGTTCCGATATGTGATGTTTTGTTTCTATCATTCACTTGTGTTGCATTGTCTTCCTGATGGATTTAATATCGCCAAATACACAATTTTTTCAGTTACACACTTTTGCTATCTTTTATCGGTACATTATACAGTGTCATTTAGAGGACCTTAACTTGTCATGCACTTCATTGTAGCTAATTTAATGTTTTATTCGGCATTGTTCAATGCATTACGATAACTCACATGAATAATAGTTCGCCTACCTGTTACTGGTAAAATTCACCGATAGGTCTTAATTTTGTATTGTTCATTAAGTCGTACACTTAATTGTAATTGCTTTGGGGTTTTATCCGGTATTATGAAATACATTACGAAAACGCGCCAGAAAAACAAGATTACAACCTGTCGTCTGGATAAAACGTTACGAAATATTGAACACGACATAAATGATTGACAAAATACCTTGCTTAGTAAAACTATAGCATTCTTTCAGTACAACACAGAATTGTCGAAACTTTAACACTAAGCTTATGAAAAGTGCCGAATCGACAGTATTTTGACAGCTGCTAAATGTTTCTTGGTAGCTTTTTGACCATTTAACAACCGAGCTTCGTTCCGTTCTGTTACCTCAGTGGTAAACATTCGACAGGTCTTTACTGTAAAAAAACCAGAAACAAAAAAAATTGGGAAAATAACAAGATTCGTGAGAATGTATGACAACAAGTGGATTAGATTATTGAATTTATTTGTTTATTGTAGAATTAGTGGAAGAAATAATATATTTTCGTAGTATTAAGTTTTATAGACAAATTTGCTGCATGTTGGTCTAGTATTACTAGTATGTTTTGTTTCTTCATCAATCAACATGTTTTAACGCAATGAAATTTTATCATTTGAAATGTTAAACTTTATAAGATGATTCACGACAACCGAAGCATTCGCCCATTAAATTCAAAATTAAACTTTGGAAAAATTAAAAGATAAAATCGAAATGAAGTAGGTGGGAAGGTTAAAACTTATAAGATGATTCACGACAACCGAAGCATTCGCCCATTAAATTCAAAATTAAACTTTGGAAATATTAAAAGATAAAATCGAAATGAAGTAGGTGGGAAGGTTAAAACTTGGAAAAATCACCGTATTTGTATTATGTGTTAAAATATAAAAATCCGTATACTCCATACAAATACAGGTTCTTTTATACCAATAACCATGTTGAAATCACACACGGAGCGCATTTCTCCGTTATTGACATGTAGTATTATATATATATATATTATATATATAATATAACGATTAAGGTCCATTATGAGACATCAAGCACATACCTTTGCGTCCCACATTCAATTATCAAGTATGTTATGTGCTTCTTTTGAATTTTATAAAATGGTGCATTCAAAAGTAGCACACAACAAGTATACAAAACAAAAAACTTTAAGAATGTTAAATTTAAATTGGAATTACTTCAATGTTGACAATGAAGGTGTCTACACTAAAGCATATAAACATTTTCAATGAAGGAATGAAGAAGATATCCTCAGGTGAAAGAATTGCTTTTGAAATTAGAAATATACCGAAACTAAATCCTGTAAACATCTTCAATGAAGGTATCCAAAGACGAGAGACATGCCTAAGAAATAAGAAAAACCCTTAATGAGTATTTATTCGGATAAAAGCATGTTACCTTCATGAAGGCACTGTAGGTGTCCACGGACGAAAGACATGCAACAATAATTACGAAAATCCTTATTCCTCCATAAACGACACAATAAGCATTTGGATTAATTGAAATAATATCGATATCCTTTGAAGTTCAATCTGTACCTTTTTTTAAATATTTCTGGATATATTTTACGTAAATGCTTCTTTTGATATTCAAGAAATGACTAACTATAGGTTAAAGAATTTATGTTGTACAAAGACAACTGATGAAGTATCATTATCTCCGGGGCGTGATGTCTGGTAAAAAGACTTCTAGTCTTGTATATTTTTTTAATTTGTCTATACTTGGATTACATTTGCGTTCTGCATTCCATAATGCTACAATTAAAATGCGGATGCATTGAGTTAAAGTAAAGATTTGGTCTTTTTCTAACTAAAGAACAGTTGCCCGCGAAAGAATTGCCTTAGAAATTAGGAATGGCTCCATACATGTATACCGAAACCAAATCTTCAATAAATGTATCCACAGACGAGAGACATGCCTTAGAAATTAGACAAATCCCTCATTGAGTATCTATTCGAACCAAATCTTAACGTCTTCAATGAAGGCACTGTAGGTATTCATAGACGAGAGACATGCAATAATAATTAGGAAAATCCTTATTCATCCATAAACGGCACCATAAGCATTTGGATTAATTGAAATAATATCGGTATCCTTTGAAGTTCAATCTGTACCTTTTTGTAATATTTCTGAATTTATGTTGTACAAAGACAACTGATGAAGTATTATTATCTCTGGGGCATGATGTCTGGTAAAAAGACTTCTAGTCTAGTATATTTTTATAAGTAGTTTTTTTAATTTGTCCTTTCTTGGATTACATTTGCGTTCTGCATTCCAAATTGCTTCAAGTCGATGCATTGGGGTTTTGATCCTTGTCAAATTATGCATGAGGCGGTGTAATAGACGTTTACGCCCCATTCAAGTTTCTTTTACTTATAGCAAAGACGTCAGTTCTGGGATGGTGGGGGAAACCGGAACGCCCGAAGAAATAAATCGGCCACTAGTAATATAAGCTAACTGACAATTTTTCTCACAGTAGTACATGTCACGAATGGGATTTGTAATCTTGGAAGTGAGAGACACGGTGATTCCAAAGCGTGTGCGCTTTAGACCTCTCGACACCCGACTAGACCACTCGACACCCGACTAGACCACTCGACACCCGACCGTTTGACTTCGATTACATTTACATTCTATAATGCTTCGATTCATATAAAGATACAATGAGGTTTTCAAATATAGATACTCGTCCTTGACTCGTCAAAGAAAGAAAGGAAATTTGTGTTAATTTTCCGAGCTGGATAGTCTTCAATTCTCTTATGATGTGGAAATCGTTACTAATCTGGTAAAATGTGAGAAGGAAAACAGACCCTTAGCGTCATGAATAATATTGTTCAGCAAAGTTCACAAAATTAAACAAATAAAACACAATAACAAAAATACGGTAAACCTCAACTATTTGAACAGTAATCATAAATGATAAAAGAGTTGTGTATGTTAAGAATTTTGAACGTGGCTAATCATTTCACACTTTTCAGTGATTTTTAAGTACAAAGTTCGCACAACATAAAAGTAAATCGGGACACGGAACGACGTAAATACATCTAAATCCATATTTAATAAAGCCGTTCCATCAAACTGATATGTCTTCTCATCAATCATGGGTCTTAACTGTCTTCTAATCCACTTCTACTTTTCTGGTCGATATATTTTAATGCATCTGATATCGATGCCAAAATATCGCCCTGAACCTTTACGATTGGTAATTATTCGACTACAGTACAGGTCTGTCGATAGTTTAACACTGATCTAACGGATAAGTACCAATAAAACAAATTATCCATGTGCCCCGTTATAAAAATGGTCAGCTGTTGTCTATATCTAGAGATCCTCTGCAGCAACTAGCTATCCGTATTACGATGTAATCCGTGTTCTTGACTAGGACGTTAAACACCATTACTCATTTCTATCTATATTACGGACTTGAAATCCTTTTTTGTTAGCTCATCGTTAATTGTTTGACAGGTCTTTACTGTATAAATAGATTTTTATTACAATTATAACTTATTTACGTGTCACTCTAAAAAGTTTCATGATTTTTACTTGTTGTTTTTATGGTTTTATGGTTTTTTTGCACTACGGTGTGTTCTTGGTTACATAACTGTTGCCAATTACACCTTTTTCAGTTACAAATTTACTTCTTAATTGTCAAAACATGTTCTAATGATTTACACATACGGTGAATGTATTGGTATTGGAAAGTCTCTAGAGTAACTTCTTTCACTGTAACACCCATATGATCTAAGGTTGTTATTTTCAATAATTTTTTATATTCTTGAACCAAAGTATATGTCGAATGGAACACATGCCTAGTCTTGTTAAAGACAAGAAATAAACAGTCATTGGAATCTCCTCAATTAGGCGACATATATTTTGCATGGAATCGACCACATAATCAAATTTTTGACAGAATTTGAAATAAAAAAATAAATCAAAAATTGATCGGCTTGGAGCTGCTTCTGAAACAAGTACATGGTGTTTATATTAAAGTTAATCAGACGCTACTCTTAAAAGCTGCGTAAGGTCTTGGGGTCATATATTTGATTATATAAATTAAGAAGATCCCCATTAGATCGGGAAATAACAAACTAAATTAAAAACAATTTGCAACAGCGACACACAAGGATACTATTTTCTTTACGTTTTGACGAATGCTTACAAATATATTAGTTTGGTAGCTTCAATTCTAACCAACTATAAACAAACATGTCCATGATCAAAACACAATTAAAAAAGCAAATCAAAAGCTTTAAGCACTGACAAATAAATTAAGCTGTTCTGCGTGGATTTATAAACATTCACATACAGTCAAACCTGTCTATAAAGGCCACCGATTTCATGGATAATAATAGTGTAAAACTAAATTTAAATGAACACAATTTCAATAAATCATGTTTCCAGGATCGGATGTATAGTAATAAATATATACAATCAGTTTTTATGGGTAATGTTTCATCAGCCTTGGCTGTTTATACATTCAAACAAATACTTAGGTCTTATGACCTTCTCTCTTTATTGAATGCAAGTTTAATTGGATTTTTTTGTTATTGTAAACACTTAAGGTTTAATGCGTGTATTACAGGTTTTATGAGTGTGTTACATGGTTAATCGCGTATTTCAAACCATTAATTTACAGAAATCAAATTTCTGATTAATCGGATGATATGCGAATAACAATACATTTATTAAAGGCGAAATGTACATGTTCATGTATCTGATGAAACTGTTCAACTGATAAGAAATATTCTGAATGAGATATACACATGACAGAAAACAATACATTGTATTCCCTATCCATGATGGACATTTATATGATAGTATTAATATGTTTTAATACCTTCTACAATATTTTCAATTTTCAGTCAATTGAAATCGGCTGTAAGCTCATAAGGTCTTTTGTCTAGCTTTTAAAGCAGAACAGTATCTTTTTGTCATCGAATATGGAAGATTGCTACGATAAATCAGATTAAAATAGAATTTGATGGCAATAATATTAACGGGTAAGATGTTTTAGTTCTAAAATTAGAACAAAGCGCCAGATGAAATTTAAATAGTTGAAATATGATAATATTAACCTGAAAATGAAAAATATTAGTTAAGTAAATCGGAAATATAAAGAAAA
Organism: Anadara kagoshimensis; assembly: GCA_021292105.1. Taxonomy (NCBI): domain Eukaryota; kingdom Metazoa; phylum Mollusca; class Bivalvia; order Arcoida; family Arcidae; genus Anadara; species Anadara kagoshimensis. The sequence continues at coordinate 49,314,631 of CM037858.1, forward strand.
TTGAAAAGCGATCGGCATGAGTAATCTTCAACAAATAAGTATATTGTATATTTTTATCTTCAACATGGTTCAGATGAAAATTTTGCTATATAACTATAAATAATTCTGAAAAAGCCTTTTACTGTGTTGCTTTTCATTTTGATGTTTTACTCGCATAATGCATTTCAAAAAACACAAATTTAATCTGTTTTACACTTTCGTGCTTAGATACATCAAAATAACGATATGATATGCTATTTCTCCATAAATACGAAATGAGCATGAGACAAGTATATTTCAATTCATGTTTTTTACAAAAAACAATTCATGTTCACGTAAGTCTAGACTTATGAAGACCCTCAAAAAGTCTTATTGCCGTCATCACGATATTGTTTATTATCATGATACCTCTGTATCCGAAATTGCACTTAATGTATTTAAAGTCCCATATTTATAAATTGATTCTATTCTTTATTTTACTTTTTGAATAAACACTTGGAGGATGTAGCTAGCTGAACCGAAAGCGCTTATCATTATTATCCCGGCCTCACTTCCATGGTCGAAGTCCGTGTTTTTACTTTGCTTTCACATGGAGTTTAATGCTTGTATTTGATTGTTACACTTACTTTTATAAAACAATCGAATTAAAAAAACACACTAATGAATGGAAAAACATCCTGTTCGATGCATGTGGCGGTGGTCATTATCACTCACAACATTCAATTAAATCAATAATATTAGCTCAAAAATATCCATGTCTTGTTAAACCTTGTAAGCTACAAATTCAATTATTCTTCGTAACAAATAATTGGTATGCATTGTCAACATGTGGATTACCAGCCGATTTCAGTATTTTTATCTCTATAAATGAAACATAGCATGTTGATGCTTCTTAGACCGATACTTGACAATACATATAACATTTCAGCTGCAAAGTGTTTGATTTGCATATTTTAATGATGAGTTTTCAAAGCAAAGTTTACAATCGTTTCGATCACTATTGATACACGAGAATAAAAGAATGTTACATCGCAATGAATGTGAGATCAACTTTTCAGAACACAATAAAATCTTCCCAGACGAGGCTTGTGGGTCTGATATTATTTTGTCAACACAAGTGATCATAGAAATCATTCTATTGAAAGATATTTTTTGCTGAAATTTGATGAAAAATTCCTTACTGCAATTTTGAAAACAAATTAATCACAATATTAGAACATGACCGTTTAACGCTAACATATACTGCCAAAAAAAGACTAACCTACTCTAAGTAAATATTTCAGCTTAAAATGATATCACGAAACTAAAACCACGCTTACTTAAGATCTACATCACGTAAACATTCTTTTCCAAGTCCTAGTCAAATCGCAGAATGCAGAAAACAACAACGTAAACGACAATAATAATAATTTTGCAGAAATAATACAGAAATGTGAAGGTTATATGTTTCAAAGCATATATTTGTTATACGGTTTAAAAATCGAGCTTTGCCCTGGTAACAACCACTTTCTTAGGATTTGAGACTACTTCCTGTGTGGGATGAGAATATGTGTATGTAACAAAAAACGAAACACGATCCATCGCGAATGGCTAGATTAATATCTAAAATAACATGAGAGGCGGTGATTTGTTTATTTACATTATTAGTTTTACTTATCAAACGTTTTTAAAAATATTTTTACTTTATAATCCGTTGTGTTAGACTAACCCATTTCTAATCCAAATCTAAATCTGTTGTACAGGAAGACGCAAATTATTATTTTTACCAAATCTTATGTATGCATTCCTTGATATGAAGGAACAAAATATTATTTACATCTTTGTTTATACAGATATATAGATTAACATACAGGAAGAAGGAAGTGTTATTTTAAGTAAGATGTCTGGCAATCTATGTGTTTACTTTGATCAGGATAAAATCATTGTCAAAATATCCGATAAATATAATATACTTCACAAGAATCATGTGTATAGATCACAACTCACACAGCATATAGAAACAATTCTGCTATTAATACCACTGCAAATGAAGTGAGGAACAGCATTCTGTTATTTATACCACCGTGAATGAAGTTTAGGGGGTATATAAGAATAATCCTGTCCGTTATCGTGTCCGCTCCACATCGTCCATGTCTATGGATGGATTTTAATCACACTTCACACAAATATATACCAACATGGGACGATACGTTGTATGCTAAATTTGGTATGCTTTCTGTAGCCGCTAAGGGCAAGGAACATTTGTCTCTCTAGTAAATCATCTATTAACATAAAGAGAAATTTTTATTTTAAAAGAATACATGCATATATTGGGATTCAAAAGAAGATGAATAAATGCATGTCACTATAATAAAAGCTTGCAAAAAGGTTAACTTAAACTTAAGTAAACGGAAAGAAATAAAATGTGTTTGATTAGGTAAGTTATCAACTATATAAATAAATACATTTGCATCTTTTCTTATATTGTGTCGTAACAAAAACGTTATTGAATGTCTAATGGGCCAAATAATACAATTGAATCTGTAACAACGGAACACCGACATTATTTCTCTTTAGGAAGTTTACCTGTTTTACGTGAATCGTCGTTTTTTAGCTTTTGCGATAGTGACTGTACCATGGGTCGGTAAGTTTGTGGTCGATATAATCTTTTTAAAGAAATCTTCAGGCCAAACAAGGCCTTTAGCATACTGATTGATATGGTTGACTTATTTGGATTTTTATGAATACCACTTTAATGCCATTAAGACGCATCAATGATGCATCATCCGACAATTTTGAATGATTTGAACAGCAGGTTGTTTTACTCATCGTTGAGATACATTTTAACAGCCTATCTCAACTTGCAGCTAAGCGAGGAATCAAGATTTCTATACTTTTAATTAAGATTACCTTTTTGTCTTGATGGTTTTGTAGCTGACAACAATTGTCAATTCTAAGATAAAATACGATTTGTCCATTAGAAAATGAGATATAAAACATGTCAACCTTGACATGACTCATCCATAATATGATATAGATAATGTTTGTTATATTGCAGTTAAAACCTAACGCCACAAATCGTCCAAGGTTTGTTATACTGCAGTTAAAACCATCGCCGCAAATCGTCCAAGGCCACACAAAAACTTATTCTCTTAAAAACAGCGACTTCTTAAACCGCTTAAACAAAAAAAGCAATACACATTACTGCTGATAATTCTTTAAACAAATACTTATTTTACCAAACGATAAACCTACAACTCGACTTGTATATATGTTCTTCCTAAAATTATGAATCGATACTTGTACTTTACTTTATGACAAAAACTATATATATATATATATATATATATATATATATATATATATATATATATATATATATATATATATCTCATGGATATACTGATCAATATTAAGTCGAGAATAAGGTGAAAGAAAAATGAATACACTATGTAGTCAGCAATGGATATCTATTGTTGCAGATATGTAGCGAAGACAACAAAAGCAGTATAGTCACAAGAACAAAACATAACTAGCACATATATCTGACTTAATCGAATAATACAATGCAAAAAAAATGAAAGAGTCACAAACAAGATATTGAATTATAAGAAGAGACTGAAATTCAAACATAATGAGACGAGCACGTGTGGTTGTCCTATTTAATACATCTTTTGAGATTGTGCATACTTGTAGGCTTCTATCTTTTTGAATAATACAACTGGAATTACCAGCGTAAAACTTTGTTTTTCAGGAATAGATTGACAGCTTCTTGTATAAAATTGCTCTTCTTGAAAAAAACTTGTGAACATGGCTTACAAACAATATTGAGTTATCAACTAAATTTTCTTTTGAATGCTGAAGCTACAACCGTGAAATGGTGGAATTTAATTTTCGCTTTCAAAAATAAAGAACTATTGTGATTTCATAGTGAAATATCGGAGATGTAAGATAATATAGTTTTTGATTATATAATCAATTGAAGAAGTTTTCGTCCATGAAACGTACTTCAGAAAGTATCCACAATACAAGTTACAATATCTTTGTCATGTGCTGATTTTAAATGCATTATTTGAATAAAAATTTAAAATCAACACATCTCTATGAAAAATTACATTAGGTAAATTGAATGAAATGCAGTCTTTTTAAATTTAGGAAGGAATATTATATTGCTGTATACTTCAATTTCAAATCAAAATGATTGACAAACTCCCTGAAATGAAAAGAAAAACGTGCCAGAATTGATAATGAAATAAGAACTTCAAATGCAATGAACAGGGAGATTAAATCAGATGATATAATAGCTATTGAATCTACATTTTGCTTTGTAATGACAGCCAGAAACGAAATATAATTGACATCCACAGTCTGTAAAGGATAAATTGTCTTCATATTACACGTCCAGTAAATCTAAACAGTTAATCTTGCCTTCCGTTTTTTCTAGCGGTATAGATTTGTGAAAGATTTAATGACAGGTAACTAAGTACAAAGTTTAGCGGAAGGTTCAAAAGTGGTTTCTAGAGAAAAAGCTGCTGAAATGAATCGCACATCTACTAGAAAAAAACATCCAACACTTTGACTCCATGAAACCATGAATATGAACAGAATCCTTTTTTTGATAGTGAGAAATCATGGATACATTACAAACAAACTATGTTATCCATAAAGTAAATTTGACAAAAATTAAATGAAAAGGGAAAATGTTCTCAAAAAACGAGCTAAGAATAAGAAGTCGACTATTACCTGTTGTTAAATTACTCATCTAGTCAACCGATTTGGTCGGTTATATCTAAAATTGTGTCAAAACAAGAGACTAGACGCTCTCTAGCACAGAAGTTGAAGCTCTATTATAAAGAATGAAATAAAACTTGCAGGTCTAAGTGTTCTGGACATGACTGTCCAATGAAGTACTGGTAAGGCAGAAAGTGTTAAGAAGCGCACAAAAACATACATGTATTGCAAAGCAACTGTTAGTTACAAACTCTGAAATGAAAAGAAAAACGTGCCAGAATTGATAATGAAATAAGAACTTCAAATGAAATGAAATCGGGAGATTAAATCAGATGATATAATAGCTATTGAATCTACAGTTTGGCTTTGTAATGACAGCCAGAAACGAAATATAATTGACATCCACAGTCTGTAAAGGATAAATTGTCTTCATATTACACGTCCAGTAAATCTAAACAGTTAATCTTGCCTTCCGTTTTTTCTAGCGTTATAGATTTGTGAAAGATATAATATGACAGGTAACTAAGTACAGAGTTTAGCGGAAGGTTCAAAAATGGTTTCTAGAGAAAAAGCTGCTGAAATGAATCGCACTTCTACTAGAAAAACATCAACACTTTAAGTCCATGAAACCATGAATATGAACAGAATGCTTTTACGATAGTGAAAATCATGAATACATTACAAACAAATTATGTTATTCATAAAGTAATTTTGACAAGAATTAAATGAAAGGGTAAATGTTTTCAAAAAAGAGCTAAGAATAAGGAGTCGGCTATTACCTGCTGTTGAATTACTCATCTAGTCAACTGATTTGGTAGGTTATATCTAAAATTACGTCAAAACAAGTGACTAGAGGCTCTCTAGCACAAAAGTGGAAGCTGTATTATAAAGGATGAAATAAAACTTGCAGGTCTAAGACTGTCCAATTAAGTACTGGTAAGGCAGAAAGCGTTGAAGAAGCGAACAAAAAACATACATGTATTGCAAAGCAAAGTTAGTGACAAACTCCCTGAAATGAAAAGAAAAAAACGTGCCAAAATTGATAATGAAATAAGAACTTCAAATGAAATGAAACAGGAAGATTAAATCAGATGTTATTAAAGCTTTGGAAATCTACAGTTTGGCTTTGTAATGACAGCCAGAAATGGAATATAATTGACACTTACAGTCTGTAAAGGATAAATAGTCTTCAAATTACACGTCCAGTAAATCTAAACTGTTAATCTTGCCTTCCGTTTTTCTGGCGGTATAGCACTAGTATGACAGGTTACTCAATACAGGTTTAAGCGGAAGGTTCAAACGTGCTTCCTGAAGAAAAAATGAGTGGCAAAACTTTTATGGAGGCGTGGCAAATAAAAACTTCGACTCTCTGAAAGCATAGAAATTGACAAAAATTACTTTATAATATTGAGAAATCAAATATCCTAAACATATATTATAATTAGGAAAGTTTATTTTCAAAAAAAAGTATTTATTAAAAGGGTAAATATGAAAAAGGAGCCAACAATAAGGAATCGACATTGATAAGTTGTTCATCCAGTCAACCGATGTGGTCGGTTATATCGGTCTAAATGTCCATCAAAACAAATGGCTAGACGCTATCTAGCACTAAAGTTGAAGCTGTACTATAAAGAATGAAATAAAAATCTAGTCAACCGATTTGGTCGGTTATATCTAAAGTGTCCGTCAAAACAATTATCTAGATGCTCTCTATGACAAAAGTTGAAGCTGTATTATAAAGAATGAAATAAAACTTGCAGGTCTAAGTTTTCTGGACATGACTGTTCATTAAAGTACTAGTAAAACAAAAAACATATTGGAAAGGAAATTTTAAAAGGTAACAAAGTTCATTGTTTAACATGTGTTTGGTACATGTTTAAATGCTCGCATGATATTCTTCTTTACTCGTTATTGGAAACATTCACATTACAATACAAATAAAAATAATAATAATAAACTGGAAAATTCGTTTTAATCAAGAGTTAGTTTTAGCAATAATCGGTTATATTTCTGATCAATTAACTTTTGGTTTTTTTTTTCAACTACATCTGACATGATATGTTTGTCCTTGACTACTTGAAGCAATACTCTAGAGAATGGATATCGTTAGGATTCAACATACTCTGTGATCAACGTCTCAATTTCTGATATTGACGAAGCTACCAACTAAAGTTATTATGGCAATAAATCGAACCCAGTGTCGTTGACGATAATTGGTTACGACTCTAATCTGTAACAACCAATCATCAAGGGTTTAATTAAATCCGCCCGGTGTATTCAGTTTAATGGTTCGGACTCGTGTATTGACGATATAATTGTCACAAAGATAAATGGCAAACACTTATTTCAAATAATTACATTAGTTTGGTCTCAGACTTATGTCTAATTTGTATATCGACACTGTAGCCATCACTGTTATACTTAGGAAATTGTATATACTGAGGCCAAGTAAAATAATTGACAGGACAGATAGAACAAAAATATCTGTTATCGTCTCTCGTGTCCTCGTTAATTATATTATTATTCCTGTCTCATTTTATGTATATTTTATTGTTCATCCAGTAATTGAAAACAAGTTCATATACAAATCACCCACAAACATACCGACCAATGTCCAAATCACAGTTCCTAAAGCAAAGCAAAGACTTTTTTTCGATATTCTAATATGTTTTATAAAAAGGTATGAGGAAGTTATTTTAATCTTTAATTAAGATAAAGCTAAACATAAAAACGTTTTATGCAGTATTTAATAAAAATATAGAGAAATCGGTGACTTAATTAAGTATAATGGAATTGCTGAGTTATCATCATTTTATGACCAAAAACTACAAAGCTTGTCAAACTTTGAAGTTTTTAGTTATTTGCCCTTCTGTTTTATTTGTTAAGATACAATATAACTGCACAGAAATTGAGTGTTATTGTTACCAGTCAGAATATTGTCTTGGGTTCGATCGTTAGAGGAGGCGCCATTCTGTAACCTTTTAGAACATCATGACCCAGTTAAAATCATATATCTACGGTTATGGTACGTTGGAATATTAAGCATGTCAAGCACAAAGCCGACTAATTCATAGATGGATCATTATAATGGATATAAAAGAGAATGGCAAGCTACAATTATTGGATATAGTTCATCAAGGGCGTTAGGTTACAATGATATCGACCTGAAATTACGTTTTCTCAATAAACATTGAAAACAACTTTTAGTTTCAATCTGTCTTTATGTGTCCACAACACATTTATTAAAACAGGTGTTGTTAGTTTTAGCAGATTGTTATTGAATGCATTGCTTTGCATAAAGATACTATGTAAATGCTTTTGAAATTTAAATAAATACATTTTTAATTTGTTAATTTTTGTAAAATTAAAATTTTATCGTATATTAATAAAAGTTTAAAAAAAAAGTTACTTAAAAAGTATGATGAACAAGAAACATAATTGTTTTTTTAAACCAAGGAATTAACCGTAACTATAAAAGTTTTAATACACGTTTGCACATGGCATTGCAATGTATACCAGCCTTGAGAGCTAAGGAATGTATAAAGTGTGAAAAATTTTTAAAAAAAATACACTTGCACTATTCCTTTGATTTTTATGTTCTATGCCCAGCTTAAACGTATCACATTTACACATCATCATTATTTTAAGTCCCTGCATTATAAAGAACGTTATCCCTACTTCATGAATCTTTGATAAGTTCCTTGTCATCATTTTCGATTTACCTATTATCATTGTTTATTGAGGTTGTGCATACTAAGTAAACAATAAGATTATATTTCAAATCATATATTTCATATCACCGTATACAAATTCATTTTATGTTTTTGTAACTATAAAAATTGTTGTTATTGGATCAGAATTCTATACAACCATTTATTTTAGATTTTTTTTTGTATTAGAAATTGTTATTCTGAGATTGTTTCTATTTCTTTTTCCTTATCAAACGTTTTGGAAATAATATATATTATTTGTTGTCTGAAATTTCAAGACTTAATTGTATAAATTAGCATCATATGTTATTGCATACACTTGAGATTTCTGTATTTTTTAACTTTGTACTGATAGAATATCTTATTTGTCTGTTAATGAATTTGGGATTTGTATTAATAATTTATATTTTATAAAATGCAATAAAGTCTATAAATATATATAATGTATATGTTTATGTTTACCGGAGCACTTGGTATCGCTGTCAGTGGTGGAAATCTACGAGTGCAACTTGATTTGACAGATTTCAAAGACTTTACTTTGTTTTGGGTTTGTAATTTTGGCATGGACCGGTATTATCTTTTATTAGCGCAGATGCAGGATTTATTTTGTATCTTACTATGGAAAAATTGTAAAACTATAGTTGTTCCGTAAATTTCACAATCCAAAATGATTTGGTCATTTGATGTTGCAAGAATATAGTGAGGTTACGAATAAAAATACTTCACTCTAAAATGCAAAAGCAAAAAAAGATCTACATTACCCTTTTTTGACATTAAATTATTGGTTAAATATAAAAATTCTTGCAAGTTTAAAATTATATAGGAAAAAATTAATTAGAATTCCAACAGTCAATGCGTTTATTCCGAAACGGTCATCTAGTGCTGCAAATTTATAAAATGTTTAGTTATAATTTGAACAGTGCTTAATTTACACTTAGGTAGGTGATCATCATTCAGACAACCTCGACAGAAGCGCAATGGAAAATAATGCGTCAGTGTGCGATGGGTAGTAAAGAGAAAAATAATTAAAAATTTGACCAAACACACAGGATTGTTTGATTTATATTTAATCAAAAAACAAACATACTAATCTATATCCGAATCACAATCCAGAAGCAAAGTAAAAACTTTGGAACTGACAAGTTATGTTATACACGTGAACTTCCATCAGGGAAGTGAGGCTGGGTGCTCCGGAAGGGTAAGCACCTCCTTTTTAGCTAGCTACACCCGCCACGTGTGTAATCAAAATTGTGTAAAAGGAACATGGAACTATGAGACGTCAAAAATATCCAGGGCAATCCTGGACACCGAGACATCAAACTTGTCAACTATACTGTGATGACGGCCATAAAACTTTTTGAGGGCCTTGATAAGCCTAGGCTTGCAATATCCCAGAGTCAACAACTAATTTGCAAGCAGCCTACTTCGTTGTACAACGTTCCCGTAGTGGGAACAAGCCTACCATGGCGTATTAATTAAGAAATAAATACACCATAATCAGGAGAAGCAGGTATATTGCTGCATAAAAAAGGAAAGTTGACAATAGAAAAATTGAAGTCATCACGTTTGTCATAAAGTTTCAAATGTAGCCTTTCGTGTGTGTCATATTTCAGATATAAGTCTAAATATGAAGCAGAACTTGAGGAATCAGTCGTGTCTTTTATTTCAAGCTCACTAGGGTAGATGACATTTACATAGTCTCCAAATTTAGGATTGTTAAGATTCAGAACGTCATCTATATATATATATGTATGATGAGTTGAATGATTTGGCGCCAGTCTTCTCTCCAGATTTAACAAGGTTCTGCATAAATTCTGCTTCATAAGAATAAAGAAACAAATCGGCAACCAATGGTGCACAGTTTGTACCCATTGATATACCGATTGTTTGCTGAAAAACTATATTACCAAACACAACAAATATGTTATCTATCAAAAACTCCAACATTTTGTTGATGATATCTTCAGTATATTTTTGTTTGGAATCCGTATGATGTTTGACAAAATAACCAGAATCCGTGTTCAGCACCAGATATTTGTGTCTTGGTTTACCGTTTTTGTAAAAGAAAGACAAATAAATAATTTCTTTAAGACGTTCTTTCAATTTAGAATGAGGGAAAGTGGTGTATACTGTAGAAAAATCAAATGTTTTTATACATTTTACATGAGATAAAGTATTAGAAGCAAAATGATTCAAGTAATTCTGTAGATTTTTTGAGAATCCACATTTGGTTGATTCCAGATGTAGAATATACTTTTTCTGAATAAGACTAAAGATCATCTTTGACGATTGTCAAAATTTGTGTTAGAGTTACCGATATGATTTTGTAGTACATTTAGATGAGCATGCTATATATCTTTCCTTGTATGGATTTTTATGGAGTTTAGAGATCCAATACAAGTAAGGAAGATCAATATCTTCGTCTTTAAGATTGACACCGAAAGACTCGAGAACTCCCCTATGGTTGAAAGAACTGCATCTTTGGTAAAACCAAGCTCCTGAATAAGACATTCAAGGTAGATCTCTTACAAAAGTTGACACAGGCACGAAAGAAATATAGAGCAACATGGAATAAATTATTCAGGCTTACTGTGCTTTGATTTGCTTTGTAAAGCAACTCATGAATATGCAAAATCTAGGTTTTATGGAAGAATCAAATTAACGCCCAGTCCGTAAAGATCGGACATACTGAGTATACGGAAAAAGGTTGTTCTTCGCCAAAATCAGACTCTTGTATTGTCCAATATGATTGTGCAGTGACAATAACGTTTGTATTCACGAATGATGAATTCTGCGAACGTCAAAAGAATATACCATCCACACAAAGGCAAACAAACTTTTAATCAACCATACTTTAGTGAAGTGAAAATAAAAATCTGCTTGTTCCTTGTTTGAATGGAGCCAAACATATACATTTATAGGTTATTTCATTAATATAACCTTCAAGATACAGCACATCGAAAGTAGAATTCTAAGCTTGCAAAAAGAAATCGAAGCTAGTATGCAAAATGGTCGAAGTATGAAGAGGTAGTGCAAAAAAAGCTGGCCAAAATAGATAACAGCTGTAAAATGCGTTAAGGCCTGTACTGTACATAATATTGAGAAATATATGTAAATTTAAATAAAATGTTAACAGTAAATGAAAAGAAAGGTAAGGCTTTAAGCCATAAAAATATTTTAATTTGAATCTGAAAACGATAAACATGGTTCTATTGATCATAGTTATAATTGCCCCGTTGTGTTGCTAATGTACTTAAATAAAATTCTAAATTATTGGTATCTAAATAATGGGCCTCAAGCCAAATCTTTAAAAAAAATTCTGCCATTAGAATTTTTTTGGAATCTTTTACGGCTACTAATAAGTTGTTGATAAACATATGTTACTGCAAATTGCAATTTAAGATTTTAAGCACCATTTTCAATCACAATTTTAGAGTCATACACAACTCAAGGCTCGATAATTATTACCTTCAAGCTGAATAATCATATCTATAATATGAACTTCCTTCTACAAATTGTTATCGTGCCACTTAAATGGATTCTTTAAACACAGCTTATTTCAAATATTGCCAACTGTTAAAACAAGTGTTTAACTTAAATGCTGCATAATAAATTTAGCAATTCATGATAGTTTAGGAAATTTGAAAATGTGTTTGATAAATGTGACAGAGTGTAATACGTGATGCTGTTAATAGACACGATTGATGTCATTTAATCATGGATTAGTTTCAATTAGCACACAACGATTAAAATTTTTTTTCAATTGTGTCACAAAAAAGAGATGTATATTGAATCCATTTTCTGTGCAAGTTATTTCTTATTTATGTCATGTTTAAGTTGATATTCCTTGATTTAAGCGTTCATGGCTTTCTCTCTATTTATTATAAAAAATTAATCACAGGCTTGTTTGAATGAAAACTAAGTTAAAGGCGATATTAATTTAGTTTGAGTTAAAGAAACCTCATCCAAGATCTGCTCCTTCTTTTAGATTAGAAAGTGTGTCAAATCACATATTTATAATAGTTCATTAACCTATTGAAACCTAATACAGCATTGTTTTTGTTGTTGTTAAAAAGATTATCTGTCGATATATTTTGTATTTAATGACCACTGGTTGTTAAATGGGCGATGGACGGGGTGACATGGTCTGCAAAGAACTACAATCTCGCCAATCGCTATGATTTACCAATGTGTTCAATGTCAGGGAGTACATATATGTCTCCTCTTATTACGTTCGTTTGTTTTGTATGTTCTTAGTGATATATGTTATTAATTGCCAAGTAAGAAAGCCTTTCAGCAAAAATATTAAATAAATATTTAAGGGAAATCATATACATTTCACTCTCATTATAAAAGAGGTTAACATAACACATACCAGACTAATATACAAGTAAAACATTATCACCAGCGGGTATTTATAAGCATATAGAAATGTTTATGATAAAACACAAACATATCAGTCCATTTTGAAATCATAAACCCAAAATCAAATAAAAACTTGTAAAACTGGCAAATGTAGTTAAGCACGTGAAATTTCAAAAAGGAAGTGAGGCCGCATGCTCAGTAAAAGTAAACACCTCATGTGAAGTATATTAATTGTACAATAGAATAGTTTTTTCGGAGGAACTGGCCTCACTTAACTTGAAGGTTTACCTTTTTGATTGTGATTTGAACTGGTATGGTTTTTATTATTTAGTACTTCTGTATTATCAGAATCCACTGTATTGAGAACTCCCGACATGTAATCTAGTGTCTATATAACATATGTTTATATTTGTGAGCTAACTTTTACATTTTTTTAAATCATTGGTTGTTAAATAAGCTAAGTGGATTTATAACGAACACATTTTAATCACTGTACTATTTTCCTTTTGGTTTTGTTTTATCATTGCTTTATATGTTAATAGCTTCTAAATTGAATTTTTGCTTTTGCAATGAAAATAATTATTTTGTGTCAAGTGTTTTGACTGCATTTTGTAAGAGTTCTGTTTGCCTAAAAATATATTTGTTGTATTATTCTACAAATATATTTCATTTTAACGTCTTAAAGTTCCGTGTTTTTTTCATTATCAATTCGGTGTATAGAATTTGCGGGTGTAGCTAACTAAATGAAAGACCCTTACCATTCCGAAGCATTAACCCTCTCTTCCCTGTAGGAAGCTCGCTTGTATAACGTAATGAACCAGATTCATTTTTTTATTTTGCATTTGGGATTGTGATTTGGATATTGTTTTGTATATTTTTATTTGATTCCATAGTCTAAACTCTTTAAGCGTGGTGTTTGATAGCTATTACAGTCTTTCAGAGAGACGTCTTTGTCGCCAGACAACAGGATCACGAAACAAATAAAAAAACAAAATCAGTAATAACTTCAATCAAACGATATTACAAATCGAGACTACAGATTACCGAATACAAGATTTGAAAATAAAATCACAATTAAAGAGACGGGTTCAATTATCTTTGCATTACAATCGTCTATATGATAATATAAGGAATGGATTTTTAAACCCAATCGATTGTCACTGAAGTAGTCTATAGAAAATGGCAAATTGAGATAACCATCATTTGATGATATTCATTAGTATTTCATTCACAATTTATTGCATTATATATAACAGTGCTGTAATCAATATAAATGTCCGTACACACATTCCATCAGAAAAATGATTATGTCTTAAAGAGCAGGAATAAATGCTGTATTCTATAAATCCTGACAACCTTAACTGAGTTTTTTCTTGCATACATATGCGTTTACCACGAGGTTGATTTGATTCATATTATGACTGAATTGAAACAGTAGAGTAAAAATTGTTTTGCTGATTTTTACTAATTCATTTTTGATTAGAAAGTGTTTGCAAATATAATTCCATATACTAATCTATAACATTTCACGTTATTTTGTTAATCTTTTTATCAATAAACATGTATAATCAAAAAGAAACATACTAATCCATCTCCGAATCACAATCCAGAAGCAAAGAAAACACTTTGGAACTGACAAGTTAGGATAGACACGTAAACTTCCACCAGGGAAGTAAGGCCAGGTGCTCCGAAAGGGTAAGCACCTCCTGTTTAGCTAGCTACACCCGCCACGTGTGTAATCAAAATTGTGTGAAAGGAACATGGAACTATGGGACGACAAATATATCCAGGACAATCCTGGACACAGAGACATCAAACTTGTCGACAATACCGTGTTGATAAGTTTACAATGACGGCCATATAACTTAGATTAAATTATATTTTAGATATGCAGGGTGCACGCGTTTACAGGTAGTTAAAATTTAATTTTGTTTTTTATTCAGTTGAATTATATCGAAAATATATAACCGTATCATAACATATGGCATTTAATATTCCTTGATATATTTGACGTCTCATAGTGCCACGTTCCTTTTAATCTCATTTTCAATGTATGATTACAGACATGGTGCATATAGCTAGCAAAACTGGAGGTGTATATCCTTCCCCGGCCTTACTTCTGTTGTGAGAATTCACGAGTTTAACTTTAATTTCCATTTCCGAGACTTTGTTTTGAGATGGAATTTAATGTGTTTTGCAATACAAAACACAACTTACAAAATAGTAAATAGTGCTAAAAATGTCATATGCAAATGCACGTCATTTATTTACTTGGTATTGTGGTGTATAGAATGATTTCATAGTGACTGAATAAAACTCTTATTATCAATATCGGTTTCTGATGAGTATCGCTCTCTAAGTTTTAATACAGATTTTATTCATAAATACCTATAATTTTCTATATAGTTTTACCCACATTCACATGTGTCATTTCCAGTCAATTTAATAAAAATTGACATTTCAAATATTTCTAATTAGCAATACGCGAAGAAGCTCAATTTTTGAAATTATAAATTTGGAAAAAAAGTGTATTCAAACATGTTAAAGCGAATTCGATGACATTACCGATGGGAGATCACAAGCCAGGATTTATCAAGGCCCTCAAAAAGGTTTACCGCCTCTATCACAATGTTTGATTTTTCTATATAAAAATTATCCTGGATATTTTGACGTACCATAGGTGCATGTTCCTTTCAATCTTGTGAAATGTGCAGAGGTGTTTACTTTTTAGGAGATACTTTCTATCAATTTTGATTTCACACGTAACAGGTGGTAAGATGTTCCCTTTTTCTGAATAATCAGCCTCATTTCCCGTTTGGAACTGAATTTGCCAGTTTTCATTTGCTTTCGGGATTGTAATTTAAACATGGAGCGGTATGTTTGTAGTTGATTATTATATATATGTTATACGTATGCATGTCTTAACCATGGTGATTCTTATTATGTAATAAATTAAAAATGTCAAATAAACGTATAAATCATATGGAACTTATTTTTACTTCACTCTTGGGGAGCATTTTTAAGTGTTAAATGTCAAATATAAGTATATAAGTGATAGCTTAACCATACAGAAGTAGTTAAAAGACAGAGAACACTTAGAAAACTTATGTTACAAATGGTTTTGTTTATGTAATGCATATTTAAAAGTTTAAAACATGTTTGACTCAATGTCGCACTAATTGCTTCTCCAT
This sequence comes from Anadara kagoshimensis, assembly GCA_021292105.1. Taxonomy (NCBI): domain Eukaryota; kingdom Metazoa; phylum Mollusca; class Bivalvia; order Arcoida; family Arcidae; genus Anadara; species Anadara kagoshimensis. The sequence continues at coordinate 49,330,586 of CM037858.1, forward strand.
GAGAACATCTGGATATCTATTAAATGTACAACTGCAGTCATTATATAACTCAAAAACATTTAAAAGCTGTATTAATATCTAAAGAACGAATGTCAATGTTAAGACTGATTTTTCTGAGGAAATGTTATGGTAGTGTTAATACAGGCCAATATAACAATTAAAGCTTTTATTGGTCACAGTCCATTACTCTCATATAAATGAAAAATAAATATTTTTGTTGAATCTCATTACAACCGACACTTACCGATAGGGGTGCACCACATTTCTGATAAATATAAAATTCGTCGCGTACATAGACCAATACTTTTAAAATTGTTAATAACATAGTGACTGAATGGTTGTGATTAATAATATATCAAAGTTACACAGCGTAAGTCCAAGAACACTAGAATTGAAGTCATGTAATCATGATATAATCCACATTTAAGTTTCAAAATGAAATATGCCATAATTGATAGCTATGAAAAAGTCATGTAAGAATATATATTTTTATTTAAAATGAATGTATTTGAGCTGGATCTGTATTATTAGTTTTGTGATGAAATCTGTCTCTATAACGTTTTACAAATATCCATTTAAAATTTTACTTCAATTCCACATATTAAGACATGATTCAAAAACCTTTTATGGCAGTGAATACAACTTAAATTGCAGAAAAATATGTCAACGTTTACAACAAAGCTTTAGTTTTCTCTAAATTGTGTACATTACAATTTTTTTTCTGTTAGGAACAGAAACTTGGATGTATTAATTTGGTAATGTACCATGTAATGGTTAAATTAAAAAAGCATTTCAATAACGTTGTTACCCAAAATTTTCGCCAATACTACCAAATGTCATTTAAGTCCTACAACGAAATATTTTAGAATATATAAAATTTCTGAACATCACATTATTTAAGTGGAGGGAATCCGCCTATGTTGAAGGAAGATCCCGTTATGCTTGCGTTCGATTGAATATCTAATCAGTTGCGTCAACGAATTAATTGGTTTTATGTTCCAGGAAGTTACCGTTGTTTACAGTCGATCTGTTCCTTAAATTTATTGTAAAAAAATAGGACTGAAAACGCTAATGTTGCTTTTAAACTGGTTGCTCCTGTTGACATCAGGTGACATAGGATAATTGCACTACTTAGTATTGTTAATTTACCCTCGTTAATTTATTTAAATTCTGTTCTTTATGAGATAATTCCTCATTTAACTCTGAATCAACTCTTAGTTTATTACTTCTTAACGTCAATGTAAATAAATCAGCAAGGTCAAAGCAGTATCAATGAATAAAAACTGAAGATTTGACCGATTTAATTTTTAAAGCTTGTTTTAAACAAATAATTATGTCATGGCATTGATGCATCATGCTATGATTCTGCTCATCTTGGTCCAATAGCATTAAAGATAATTTATATCGAAGCAATATCGCGTTACTTCCTTTTAAGTTATGGTAGCAAAGAATTCATACGTTTGTCTAAATGGTCTGGAATCTGGCGTTTGACAAATTTTGTCAGTTTAAAACAAAGCTATTGTATGATATGTCATGTTTCCATTAGTTGAAGTTGACAACTTTGACGTCATCCCTTGTTTATCAAAATCAGAAATGACAGAAATACGGTATGTTAATCTAGAAATGACTCATCATCGCAGATATGATGTTTATTAAAAAGCAGATGAAAAACTTGTAACTACTCTGGAGAGAGAGAGAGAGAGAGATCTATTAGGTGCAAGTGAACGGATGTCATATCAAAAATGTTTTAAATACATAATAAGCTGAAAACGTTTAGCAGCTTTTATATCTGAAAACAAACATGTATATATGAATTTCTAAGATGTCTTAATGTTTACATAGCATATATGCGTAAACAAAAGCATTTGCAGACTTGAAGCCAAAAAGGTTTTTTTGTACATGAACAAAAGTTAAGGCGAATAATAGAACTCAGATGATACACATTTCGTAAAGTATGAAATATGTTGTAAAACAGTAAAAAATAAAAAAAAAACTCAAATTATTGGATTCATGTTTTTGTCTTTATTGTCTTAAATTTGATATGATTTGTTAGTCTATAACAAAGCTAAGATTTAAAATTTCCATTAGTAAAACTTGACGTTTTCAACGTCATTCTTCGTTAAAAGCAAAGGAATGTCAAAAGTATGGTAGGTTAACCTAGAAATGACTCGGCATCGCAGATATGATGTTTATTAAAAAGCAGATAAAAAGAGTTATATATCTATTTTGTACTAGTGAACGGATGCCATACCGACTTCGTCTCTTTTACATACAATGAATTATGTTTACAAGTGTTAGTTTTTGTCGAATTAAGAAGACATCGAATGTTTTAAACTACATCATTTAGTCCTAGTTTTATTTTTTTCGTATTTTTTATTTTGGTTTTTGTTTGTTGTTTTGGGTATTTCGTTGCCTTTGCAATTGTGAAGTGCAAGTTGGCAGCTATGAATATTTTTGGGACAGATTTTGCATATAGCCATATTTGACATATATTTTTAACACAAGGATATATTGCCCCACCTAATTGGCAGTTTACAGTGGGAATACATAAGGTTTGCAAAGTCTAATGGATTAATATTTTTATGCAAAGATTTAAGTCGCGAATGCAAAACATTGCAATAGATGTCACAATTTACCCAGTTATGATTTTTAGAATAAGAAAGAGTATTTAATCAATGCTGATAAAGTTTAGGGAACAAATAAAATGATAACTATGGTGGTCTGGGGGACAGAACCAGGTGTTAGAAGATTTTACATATCCGATTTAGAATATGAAGCGAATTTTGCTCTTCCCATGCAGACACTACGGAATTGTTAACGGGTTGGTTATACAATATATCGATGACTTGAATACTAAAATAACTTAATATGGAATAAAACACACTGGCTAATTTTAATGCAACAAAACTCTTAAACACACAAACTCAGTACATATAGGAGTCAAATTGGCGTCGGATACCTTTAAAAGTTGTAGATTGATTTTAAACATAAAACTTGTACAAAGACGGATATGATTAACAAAACTAAACAGATCGTCAAAATGTCTAAGCTGCTTTGTCCAGTAAACAAAGAGGTTTTGACACACAAAGGGTTAATTATGCAATCTACAAAAGTAACAAAACTTAACACGATTAATAAGAAGCCAATGCAAATTTAATCAATCATACTACAGTGAGACGTCTGTGCTTTTTCTTTATTGCGGTTTTAAAGTGAGCCAGGCATAACTACATCTTTATACGTTGTGTTTATTTATTGTTTCCTTCTATGGCACTTGGCAATGAAATAAAAATAAACCATAAATTGAATTAATTGTTTGAGATAAAATTCAGCTTTATAGTTAATGATTGGAAAGATTTGTAGTGTAAAAATATTAAGCCCTTTATATTTTGTAAGTCTATGTTCATCTGCTTATATAGAACGTAATTATTACTATTTATATTTACTTCTATGGTGGGAATATTAATTTCAGCATTGCGTGGTTAATAAACATCCACAATTAAATCGGAGAAACTGAATTCTTGCATCATCTCTTAAAATAAGTTTAATAGCTTTGCAATTTTTTTCTGTTAAAAACAACACACTACAATATAAAACATTTTAGATAAATGTATAAACATTTATTATTAAAACTTCAAAATAGAATGTAGGGGAATCATGATTCTACGTCGAAAACAACCAAAACATCGAACACGTAAGGTTATTAGTAAGGCAATACGCATTGTCGTTTTGTTGCATTTTGAAATCTAGCAATTTTCAGAGAAAACAAAATAAATTAGTATGTTGCAACAACTAAAAAGCATATATTTTGAAACAGCAAATAGCAAACAGGATACAATGTTAACAAGATACTAAGATCTCTGATTATAAAACTCACATTACGAAGGATTTGTAAAAGAAAAAGAAATCATTTGGTGACTTATGTTTACAGTTCATGTAAGGACCTAACTATTCACTGTAAGACGTATGAATTGTTAAAATCGTTACCCTCGTTACCAAACATCTGAATAATAATTATGTACAGTAAAATGTTTGTTCTCTTTATGCAATGCAAATAGAAGGTCTAAAAATGTGTAAGACAGAAATGAATATAAGATCATATTAAGTACATTTTATGGAGTTCTTAATTAGCGAAATAATATGTTAATTGCTGCTAGTGTTTTATACTTATATGCCAGCAGGTGTGAAACTTAATTGGAAAATTTCATTTCCATCCAAACTTATTGAACGAGGAAGTTAAAAAATCATTGATGCTAGTCTTTGTTACTCAATCATAAATTCCAATCATAAAAGTAACAGTTATGAATAAATAAGGCTTCATAATTATTATTCTGAAGCTGTATAATAATTTATAGAACAATGATAACCATGTCACTTTTTAGTTCCTTCAAATACCATATATTACCGACTGCTTAACAAATGTTATTACTTAAATGTTTCATAATAAAATTCACATCTCATGAAAGAGATTTATTTGATAAACGCAACATTGCAATATGCACGATGCAATTACTAGACATTGGTTATAAAACATATGCCACCATTAATTAACACATTATATTATATAATGTTACATCAATTAACCTATTAACCATTTAACTTGTATTATAAACAGATAAACTTTGTTTATCAACTGCTGAGTAATGAATCATGTTGCACAAATTATTATTTCTTTTGAGAACTTTAGTACAGCTTTAAAACAACAATTCCAGAACGGAAGATATCATCATAGTGATAGGGGCATTAATGCGATATACCGGTTATCAGCATCTTTAGATTAATAAATTATAACAAATTTACTAATCCATGTCAAAATCACAGTCCAGAAGCAAAGTAAAAAAGTTCAAAATTGAAAAGTTCGGTCAAACACGTGAACCTTCACCAGAGAAGTGAGATCAGGTGCTCCGGAAGGGTAAGCACCTCCTGTGTAGATATTCTACAATCAGAAGATACAGATTATTTTTTCAAAAATGATAAACATATACATTTGAATACAGTCGAATTCAGTGCCAAGAAAACATGTTTTAAAAACGGCACGATCAACATCATTAAAGCAATTACAATCAATTACCAAATTATTGCCTACAATATGCATGTATTCGTATTTGCATCAGTTACATTTTCATTAGAGAAAATAAATTTTTGCCACTAACAAAGGAATACATAAACGTTGTATAATACATAATACGTCATATAATAAACAACACCCTGTATTATTGACGATAATGCATAACAGCTTCGTATATTGTATGTAACTATTTTATGTTTTGTTTATGTATTAAGAAACAAATTCTAAAGAAGGAACATTTTAATTGTATAAAACCATTAAGATGTAATTAAATATTTACGTTGGCAATTAGACGAATTAATATCACAAATTGGATTCGTTTTCTTAATGCTTATTTCAATGGTAAAAATGCTTAATATTACGCATACAAGTACACAGTTTTATTAATGTACTATTTCTCATTACAACTTTACAACACATGATCCTTGGAACAATTGTTAAGTTTAATTAAGCCTAATAAAATTAAGTATACAATTTCAAATGCACGACCATAGTTGCCGTTCATAAATTCTCTGTGTTGTAAATGCACTTCAGATAACATAAGGGTTATAATTAATAGAGTGAAATGTGATACCAATATACTAATCTCATTATCTACGAACTTTCAACAGAAGCCGAGACAATTTTCTCTACATTCATCGAATGAATTTGGTTATTTCATCTAGCATATCTCAATTTTTTGGAAAAATCAAATTTCCTTTTAGGTTTTGTCAGTAAAATAATTTTTGTTAACTCGAAATAAATTCAATGAATTTGATCTACTACAAAACATGTAATAACCCAATATCGGATAGTCTACGCGACTGCATCATTTCTCCAATTGAATTCTTTGCTTTTTAAAATCCACGAAATATTGTTCATTTCAATTCGAACTCAAATTCGAGGTTTTGTGTTCAAATAGTATGTTACATCATGCATATATACAATATTATATACAGGTCTAACCCAGATACTTGAAGACACCTGCTAGACTGCATTGTTTGTTTTATTTTTTTCAGAGAAAGTATGTTTGTCATAGGACTAAAGTATCTACCATATAAAATCCTCATTGAATTACGAAGTCAATATAAGTTTTAATCTTGGTTACTGTGAACAGCTAATGGTAAAGTAATTGGACTTTAAACTAAAATCAAATGTAATTTCTTGTTTAATAGATTGTACGATGAACCTCGGACCTATATGATTAAGAAGCACTTTAAAGACCTATTATTTATTTTACCAGACAAAATGTACTCTTAAAATAGTTCAAATCAACACAAAACTTGCTGTTGTTTAAGGTGATTTTTGCCAATCTCTTTTAGTTTCTGTCGTGTCGTCACATTTATAAGTAATTATGATTAGTTTCCACTTATTCCTTTCTTTATTGCAAAATAGTTGAGTTGAGTAATGGTGTTTAACGTCTCAGTCAAGAATATTTCACTTATATCGAGACGTCGCCAGCTATAGGCGAAAGTGCCAACCCCATCGTGACACGGGACCTCGTTTATTTTAAGTCGCCATCCGAAAGAACTTTCATTTCGTAATGCCGAGTGCTTTGGGAAAGAACAGTCACTAACCACTTTCAAGTCATGGGTCAGACCCGGCCAGGGATCGAACCCGCGACCTCCAACTTATAATTACGGAGCGAGCACTCTACCAACTGAGCTACCGCAGTGGTTCTTTATTGCAAGCGACAAATCGTTTACAATCTAGTAAAGAAAAACAGTTTTGCACTTTACGCAAAAAAACCTTATAGAGTTAAGTAAGGTTAAGTACCTCCTGTTTTGCTTGCTTCACCCACAGCCTGTGTCATCAAATTGAGAATGATAGAAACATGGAACTATGGAGCGTCAACTATATCCAGGATAGTTTTAGATAATCCTTATTGATATTCCTGAATTTGAAATAATACATTCCTAAAATTTATCCAGAAGCATTTATATTAGTTATAAATACTGTTCATACAGCACATACCTTTCCAACCTTTAACACTTGGCTAACAAAAAGGAGTCAAAGGTTTGTTACCGAGTGGCTGGATTTCAGGTAGCTAGTTACTACTGAATATGTTTTCTTTTACAATTTATTACCTTCTATGTACTTACAGCACTGTAACATGAAATTTGTGTAATTAGTGTTGATGTAAAAATAATTCAATTCCTATCGAAATCACAATTCCAAGGAAAACAAAATTCCGAAAATCAATGGAACACGAAAACTTTACCGTGGAAGTGAGACCGGGTGCTCAGGAAGGATTCGCACTTAGACTTACATACTAGAATTCAATACAGGGTATTATATAACATTGTAACTATATACGACAGACAACATTAAAATAATATCATATAGTTTAAAATCGTAATGGAAATCCCTTTTTCAAACATGTCCATGAAACAAGAGTTGTGTTCCGAATGCTAAATAACCCTGATGATTTCTTTTGGTATTTTAAGTTAAATGTAATTGATAATTCCCAAAAAAATTCAATATAAATGACAGATCTTTTTTAGTAAACATAATGAATATGCTTCTGTGTTGGCTTTTCAATTCGTTCTATTAACAATGAAGTTTATATAATCGGACTGGTTAACCTAGCAACTGCACAAATAGATTAGTAAGCTTGTGTAGTAAATTAATATCGTTTTAAAGATGTCTAACCCATAAACAAGTGAGGACTGACAATACAGGGTTTGTCTGTTCTTATTTCTCCTGAATGACATCGTGATAGTGGTGGAAACTGTTCATTGTTATGCTTATATAATAGTAATTTTAAATTCTTTTTAGTGAAAATATATCAGATACAACCTACGTTATGTCAGTAAATTGACTCTTAACATGAATCTGAATAAATCAACTAGGTCAAAACAATATAAAGCCTGATTTAATTATATACACTGAAGTTTGTTAGCGATCAAGATCTGATAAAACTGGATAAAATGAAGCTTTTTAATGATCCAGTTCTGACAAGTGGATTACTTTGTAAACTTGACGAATCTTGGCTTTCGACTATAGAATTTCTAATTGCTTTTCCAACATAACTGGTTTATTATAAACCGGTACACTGATGCGTTTTGTTTGTTTTACTTCTATTCAGACTTCAATTTGTCAATAATCAAATCAACGCCTCGAATGAAGAATTAAAATTAGATTTTAAGACTGAGTTTATTTAAATATCTTGCATTAACAAGACGACAAATAATTTTGGTTGGTTTACATCTTTGTCAATGATTCACAGGTGTAACGAGATAATAAAATCTAAAAAGTCATGTGATTTTTGTGATTAAACAGTAATCACAAAGTAAACTGTTATCATACCAACAATAAAACTCATTCCAATTGGCTGATGCACCCTACAAACCCCTTTTATCTCGGTATGTACTATGTATTCAATGCTTAAACGATTAAAGTACTTGTTCATAATCATACAATACTTGTTTAATTTATCAATCAAAAACAAACATACTTATCCATTCTGAATAACATCCAGAAGTAAAGTAAAAACTATGGAACTGACAAATCAGGTTAGAGACGTTAACATAGAGCAGGGAAGTGAGGACAGGTGCTCCGGAAGGGTAAGCACCTCCTGTTTAGCTAGCTACATGCAAAACGTGTGTAATCAAAATTGTGTGAAAGAAACATAGAACTATAGGACTTTAAATATATCCAGGTCAATCCTGGACACAGAGATATCAAATTTATCAACAATACTGTGATAATGACGGTCAGAAAAACTTTGAGGGCCTTGATAAGCCTTGGCTCTCAATGTGTTCGTTTTTTGTTTGCAATATGGCAGACGTCTTGATCTTAGTCTAGTTGCTTCTTTATTTAAATCTCGTTACTAGAATGTTCCAGAAATACCCTAAAAAGGCAACTTTCTGTGATCACTCATCACATTAATTTAGCGAAATTATTTGTTTCACTAATTTCTGACAATATATAAAATAATATCCCCTGTTGCCATTAGAAAAAAGTACGATAGGTTGTTAAAAATTTTATTTTTTAAATTTTTTACATAGGATAAATGCAACAGAAGCCTTCAGGTGCTTGTAAAATGTTTAAAACGTTCCAACCGTTAGGTATAGGTATAGGTCTTCAATAATTCCACTCTATTTATTACCAATTTTGAATCGGAAATCAGATCTATGATAAGCATAATCTAATTATCGTTCACAGAACATTTTTGATTAGAACAGAATTCGAAGAATGTAGATCGAACATACCTACAAAAATTCTAAAATGAAAAATAAACCACGTGATTAAAAAAGATAAATCGTATTGTAATAATTCTTAGAATTTATTCCAAAGATAAATATTATCAAGTTTTCTCTTAAGAAAATAAAATAATAAAATAAATGGTTCTTATCGTTCTTCAATTTTGATGTCCCTAAATATGTATTTTGATATACAGAACTGTGCAAGATGTACATGGCTATAAAAACCATTTCAGCCAGAAAACGACAAAACAATCGAATGGTAATAGAAAAAATGAAAATAATGAAAACTAATAAAGAAAGTTGTAATATATGGCACACTGCATATAATGACAATAATATCCCATGGAAAACTGATTTGTACATATTTCAAAACCACGTATATTTCAAACGTGAAGATATACGGCTTATATTACCAAACGACAAAGCAATAGTCTAGATGCAAATTGATAAGGCGTATCGCAAACTAATTATTGTACATAAGATATTAAACTAATGGAGTTTTGCAATTTCAGAGCGGTAATAAACCATTAGATAATTATGATATGCAATTATTCATTATTTCATTTGTATGTTAAACATATGTGTCTTTGTTTTACATTTATATTATAAGTTAAACATGTGCATATGTGTTTTATATTAAGATGAATATTATGTTAATACAAAATTACTTAAGATAGAATTAAATACACATTTCACTTTTTTTTTTCTTTTGCAGATTCTTTGAAACAGAACCAGAGCTGAAGTCAATATTCCCAAAGATAGTACGAATGAACAGTGAAAATAAATTAGAATGGGACATTGACAAAGAAATGTTACAAAAACACGCAGTAACTGTGATGGAAGGTCTTGGTGCAGCAGTAGAGAGTCTTGAAGACTCCGATTTTCTCAATAGTGTTTTGATATCAATGGGACAGACGCATGTAAAGCGGCAAGTTAAACCACAAATGTTAAAGGTAAATTAATAAAAAGTAAAACTACTTCTACTTATATGGTACGGGAATGTCTTTATATTTTAATGACAACACAAACATGCTTGTGTTCTCTTTGTTTGTGGAGAAATAAGTGGAAAGAACTGAAGAAATGTTTAAACTTTGAAAAAGTCACTTATAGTTAAATCACATACTATAGCATAATTGTATGTAAGAAATTCCACAATCAAAGATTGAGACAAAGAGCTGCTACAGTAGTGTAAGAAGACATACAATCCCCATCTGCAAACTATTTTTTGCACATGCGGTTTATGTAGTATTCCGTCCTTCCACGTCACAGGAGGCCATACTTTCGTCTATGCTTATTACGTTTTATTTGCCGAATATGGCTGACTGCAATTTCAATCCTAACAATGATTGCCTCTCACATCTGGGACAAAACGGACCGGATTAAACAGCTGTCAGTGTTTAATTATCCTTTAGCTTATATCTTTTGTCAATTGGTAGGATTGTTTTCGTGGATCATTGCTTACATTGTCACACTAGAACCCCAGACACTTTCGTCAAGAGCAGTACTTCTTAAAATACTGTCCGAACGACGTTTAAATTTAAAACAAAATTTCTCAGATGGTGTTGAATCAAAGTTTACGGCACATGGCATGCACATGCGGTTTATGTAGTATTCCGTCCTTCCACGTCACAGGAGACCATACTTTCGTCTATGCTTATTACGTTTTATTTGCCGAATATGGCTGACTGCAATTTCAATCCTAACAATGATTGCCTCTCACATCTGGGACAAAACGGACCGGATTAAACAGCTGTCAGTGTTTAATTATCCTTTAGCTTATATCTTTTGTCAATTGGTAGGATTGTTTTCGTGGATCATTGCTTACATTGTCACACTAGAACCCCAGACACTTTCGTCAAGAGCAGTACTTCTTAAAATACTGTCCGAACGACGTTTAAATTTAAAACAAAATTTCTCAGATGGTGTTGAATCAAAGTTTACGGCACATGGCATGCTTACCTTACATTTACATTTTATTTTTTATCTTTTATCAGAGATTATGGCCATCACTTCATCATGGATTAAAAGAAATATTGAAAGAGCAATATACAAAAGAAGTGGCTGATGCTTGGAAAAAGGTGTATTTCTACATCTGTGCACATATGAAGCGTGGTATGGAAAACCCGGATTTAGATGTAGACAGTACCTGTGGTTACACTAATGGAAGGTGAAAGTAGCTTAATGAATCATTAAGTGCCAGGCAGACAGAACGTTATTGAACTTAAGTGTAATATCTTCAAGACATCGACGACAGTATTGTGATTGAGAGTTTCGTTTTTGAAATGTAAGATCAAATGCTAATTATAAATTGAAAAGACGTAAATGGGAGTATATAGTGGTTGTTGATGCGTCTAAGCTTTCTTGGTTCTGTGTCTGTGAATTGTTAACCATTAATTGTGATTCGTGTTTAACTTATCAGTTTTAAGTGGACAAGGTAAAGGGCATCTACAAACACAGACAGTAAAGACGGTTCGAGAGTTTTGCTATAACACTTTTATATTTCGAACATTTGATGAACAATATTTACAGATTAAACACTATATAGAACAATTTTTCATCAAGATTGTTGTGATTCGTGTTCGTTGTCTGAATTAAGTATTGCGAATAATTCAAATAGTTTCTTAAATCAAAATGTTAATTTTAGTAAACATATACATACATACATCATAAAAATTTAATTTATCACCATCGCTGACATACAATTCTTTTAAAGCGCGAACCGGCGCTTTGAAATTAGATTTGCAATGTAAAATTATAGATATGATCAGTATATTCTATTTATTGTCTTTGGTATAATTTTGTCTATATGATTACTCTTTTATTAAAATTTAATTGAAATAATTATCGCATTTGACAGAAAAAAATAGTTTAATACCGTTTACAGAATTTAGGAAAGGTTAGGAAACCGCAAACAGCCGATATAAGGCTAATGTGACTTTACACAATTATTTAATCACTCTCCCTTTTATTGGAAAATCAATGTGTCAAAATAATTTGAACTTTCTTTGGGGAAAAATACACTGTTAATTTTGTTATTCTTAAGTGGTATATTTTTATTTGACTACATTTTCTAATCAATAATAATAATAGTTTTTAAAATATTAAGAAAAATACATCAATAATGAAAAATTATGACATGTTTCATTTGTTGTTATAATTATAACCAAAACTTATTTGGAATGCACTGGATATTTTGAGTGTCAAGTGGACTAAAGTGCGCGCTTATGGATAACCGCCTAGGTTTACGACTCGTGTATATCTTGTTGTAGGTGTCTTTGTAGGTTCGCTTACTAAGAGACAGGAGGAAATATGATTATGTATTGGGTATTAAGTAACAAAGAAAATGAACAATGAAGTCTAGAAGTCAATGTCCTCTCCTGAATGGAATATCTGCTCTATAAATGCGAGCTAGATTGAGTGAAAAGCATCTTTTATGTTCTGTAATTCATAGTTGTTAATCTTTCTCAGAGAAATCTTCACACTATTCTGTTTAACTCTACATATTAAATGAATATTCACTATTGTTTCTTAACACCATTGTTACATTTTTGCTTGGATTAACCAATTGTAATACATGTAATATTACATTATAGCTATCCTCCATCGACTTTTCCGTAAAAGCAATGGAAGTATGTTTAAACGACAGTTATTGATAAATAAAACACAATCAATGTCAAATCAGGATTCAACACAAAGTAAAAACTTGAAAACTGACCAAATAAGTAATTACGAGAACTTGGGTTGTGAAGCCAGGTGCACCGCACCGCATGGATAAGCACCTTCTGTTTAGCTAGATACACCCAACACGTGTGTTATCAAATTGAGAGTGAAAGGAAGACGGGACAATGTAGGAATGATTACATACAATAGCATTACAAAAACACCTTTCACCTTTCACCGAGACTATTATCGAATCTAGGTAATTGTTTTGATATACATATATAGTCGACCACAAGCATACCGATACCTGTTCAAATCACTATTCCAAACCGTTGAAAATTCTGAATTCAGTAAAACACCTGGACTTTGATCCGGTGATCCGGAATGGTTCCTCAAAAAACAGAATGAAATAAACGTGGGACGTCAAATCAACAGGAAAATTTTGGATACAGAGACGTCATATGTATTACAATATTGTAATGCTTACGTCAGTTTAATTTAACAATAATTTTGTTATTTACTTTTTGAAACGCATTGTGAGATAAACCAATTGGTAACAACAGTTTTAACAATTTAAAACAAATAGTACTTAATATATGATTTGGATGTCTCATACTACTATATTATAAAATATTTATCGTGAACAAATCAAAAACAAAGAAACTCTTTGAGTTTGAACATGGTGGAAAAAACCAAAATATATTTAAAGTCGGAGGTTAGTATAAATAGATGACCTAATTGATATTAAAGAAATTCAATTATGACGACATAGAAAGAAAAGACGTTCATGTTGGCTTAAAATGTGTTCAATTTTAAAACAATAAAAAGTGAATCCAAAATTGTATCGCCCAGTTTCACAAGTAATCCGGCAACCCATTTAAAATCACATGTACTTATTTGACAAAATCAACCTGTGATTACCTTCTTATTCTTTTTTAATGTTTTCTCTTTGCCAGGGATTTATTGGTGCTTAGAAAAGATTTGAGACCTTTTACTATTTTATCTCTTAAAGTACCGCTTAAACTTAAGATCTAGCGGCCTATAGTAACTTACTGTTAGTGATTTGTTTTGCCATGTTGTTGAACGAAAAGTGTGACATGTCTTAAAACTAACAGCATTGACTTTTTCAGAAAGATTAAACATATATACAAACGTTATAATTCAAACATGCATAATTAATAAAATCGGTTTAAGCTAATTTTGTATGTTTTGTCATCAGACTGTGCATCGGACTGTACGCGTTATAACTTGTATATAATCATAAACCTGTACACGACATATGATTGAACAATGCTTCTTATCAAAACAAATAACTTAACATTTTCACATGACAAAAGCAAACAACTTGCAAACTCATCTAAACAGCAGCTGTGTTTGAAAATGACTTCAATATTGAATAGATGAGCGTACTGTTTTGACTTTTAAAGAAGGATAAGATTTCCTTTTTACTGCAGTGAACTTACTTGGTGATGTATATATCTAGACATTGATCTCCGGCTGAATTTAATTAACTTTTATTTAAAGTAAACAAGTAGAGGAAATCCTTTATCGGTATGCTTTTGTCCAGGCAGAATTAAGAAGGATGACATCGAGGACTTACTACCAAACCAATTTCTTTGAGCGGCGGGTATTAATGAATGAACGTGTCTTATTTATACCATATACAGTATCCTGTTTATCAAGGAAACAAAGAACATAACTTCTGGTATTTGTAGAATAAACACTAGACAGAAAGAAGCTAAATTAAATTAACTTGGAGATAGTCTTGACATTTGCTAATGTAAAATAGAATAAAGAAAGTAACTGAAAAATATTAACTTGGCAACCGCTACCAAAATTAAGGACACTAAACAAAACAAGTATATAAAACAAGCAGCCAAACACACACACTATATATATATCCAAAATTTGAAATAATGTATTACACATGGTAGAAAATATTTAAAACAAAAAAATAACTAAGATTACATCTTTGCTAATTTGCTAACGTTTTCATCCTTCTTGGGACTTTTCAAGCATACCATAACAACTGTGTTACGTCATCATATTTTATGACGTCATTCAATTTTATATAGAGAAGAGTTCTTTTTAAAGAGAGATAACTCATCGTTCGTTAAGTTTTGCTTTGAAATTACTCGTATAAGAAATTTCTTTTACTATTCTTAAGTATTGATTGTGATCTAAAAATTTGTAAAATGGCATAATTTTGAAGTTGCCCCTGTGCAATTGTCCAAATGCTCACTTAGCGGGATTTGACGAGTTTCTGGCTGTCGGATCTGTTGTTTATGAATACGGGTTCTTTCACGTAATGTATTTCCCGTCTGTCCAATATAACAATATGTCCGCAGCCTGCGCATGTGATGCAATATAAGACATTTTTGTGTCACAGCTCATGTTTGATTTGACCGTGAAAATCATGCCTTTTTGAGATGGAGCTCTTTTCCAGTGATTAGGAAACCACATGTGCCACAATTGCGCAGGGACAACTTTAAAATTTTGCCATTTTACAAATTTTTAAATGACAATCAAAACTTAAAAATAGAAAAAGAAATTTTTTTTACTAGTATTTTCAAAGCAAAACTTAACGAACGATGAGTTATATCTCTTTAACATTTTATAAAAACGATGATATATATAACCAATATTTACGAATCACGATTAAGAAATGACAACATGAAGTAATTCCGGTTGCAGTAATTTTCAAACGTAACAACAGCAAAGAGTATGCAAAATAGAAATAAACAAAAGAAACAAGAGAGATGAAAATACACATAACTGAAAATATAACACATTTAGTATTAAATCAATAATGGATGAAAACAATGTGTAAATGTAATTTGGGTATGTGTAAGGCATAATTTAGACAACACAATCGAGTATTTGTTAATGCCAGGATAATATATTTGTTGTCTTCAGGTAGCATCACACACAGTATTATTTTGTTTATTATACGAAAGATGAAATCCTTTTTAATATCCCTACTGGACTCTATTTCGTCCACTTAACATAATAATTTATATATACGGAAATTGATCCGGTTACTTCCGACTGAAAATAATTAATTTTTTATCCCAAGTATGTAGAGGAAAATCCTTTATCAGTATGCTTTTGTCAAGGCAGAATTAAAAAGGATGACACCGCGGATTTATTATCAAATCAATTTCTTGCCGCTGTAAGTGTTAATAAACAAACGTGTCCTGTATATACTGTCGTGTCAAACCATGTCAACAACAATCAGAATAACGTCTCGTGTTAGATGTATTTTGGACAATATATTGGAGCTTATAATATTTTTGGAGAAGAATATTTGCTGAATGAAATATGGCTTGTAGTAGTCGGTAAGCATCTCCCGTCGAGCAAGCTACAATGGTCACGCGTGAAATAGTAATATGCAACTTCGGGGCGTATAATATATATCCATTGGATTCAGAGCTAATAGCATTCATATTTGTAAATCCCTTACCAATTACAGTTCACTAAATGTGCTCGCTAATTTCAAGAATGAATTTAAAAACAGATACTTCAACGTATATTTACCCCTGATATACAATCATTAAAAAACAACTAACAGAATAGTATTGCAGACTATATGGTTGATTTCTTAATCAGAATTTTCTGATTTACTGACAATATTAAATATAAAATGCCGACAATCTTACTACTGCTTATCATGATTATTCAAACATAAAAGTATTATAGACATAATTGTTAACCTTTCAATACTTCTCGTGATCACTCATAGCTAGCTCTAAGAATCATTAACATTTTTCTAAACTAACACACCACTTTCATTTACAAAATGGTCGACCTTCCAAACATGTATTGCTTACAATTGCCTCTAGTGATCACTCGCAGATAGCTTTTTGGATAAAATGTGTACTGTGTTTTGTTATGTTTCTAATACATTTTGATTCAGTCACAATCCATTAACATGGTCATTTATTTACACGGAAATAGATTTGATTGACAATAATCGACTTTTTCTATCCCAAGCATGTACAAATAAAGCTTTATCGTTCCTGTTTGTTCAGACAGTATATGGTAACACGGAACTTAAATCAAATTATTTCAATAGGACTAAGAATGTGTTGGTATAAAAATTTTGTGTTTGTGGAAAAATGTAATTGGCGGTGTCGAGACCTACTAAGAACACTACACTTCATTTAAAATTTAGAATCTTGTCGAAGGTTTGACCGCCTTGGGCTGATTTCCTGAGAAGAAGTGGTAAAAAAGATATCTATCTGTGTCAAAATGACAAAAAGTTTACTACAAGATGTTGATATTTAAAATATTTGTTTGATTTTTTGAACTTAAATAAGTGAGCAAACGTTTTATTAATATGAATTACCCTTGTGTGTTTTTAATATAACATACATGTGCTGTAAGGTGTTCTTAATTCACAATTCTAAAAGCAAAGTAAAAACTTAAAACCACAACACGAACTATCAACAGGAAAATGAGTGGTCGGGCGCTCATGAAGGATCGACACACCCTGTGTAGCTAGCTATACCAACCACATGTAAAAAAAATTGAGATTGAAAGAAATAATGGTCTATATCTAGGTTTATGTGGCCTTATGTCCCACCAGGGACGAAGAGGATAGGAAGGATATCTAGGTTAGCAGGTAAAAATTGTACAACCACTAAAACATTTATTCTAATATTATTTTTAAACATCGAAAGCAACCATACTAATCCATGTCCAAACCACAATTCAAAAGCAAAGCAAAAACTTAGAAACGGGCAAATTTCAGTTTAATATGTGCACTTCAATCACGGGAACAAGGTTGGTTGCTCCTGAAGGGAAAGCTAAATACAGTGTCATACTGTATGGGGAGTAAAATTGGACGACAGTCTAACGATTTTCTTTCATGATCACAGAATAATATTATAGATAAAATGATTCACATTGAAAACATTTGTTTATGATTGACTCTCATGACCACTCACAGATAACGTTTTGGATAAAATTGATCCAATACATTACATACCGCAATGTGATTTGTAAGGAACAGTTCCTAATACATTTTGATCCAATATCTGGGCTTTACAAAATGTAAATAATCCTGCTTATGTTCTAGTTTGGGAAATAATAAGAGTAAATGGTGTACGTCATTTGAAACGAGTGGGGCAAATGATAGTTTCAAGTAGCAAATATAAATAATTCATAGTTTAAAAGCTGTTAAGTGAATGTATGAATTTTCCAAAGAAAAAAATGTCTTTCAGCAGAACTACTATATATCCACACAAAACATTGTTCAGCAACAAGGAATAACAACTTTAACTTCGTCAGTCCGACCTAGATCCTAAACATATGAACCGATAACATGTATATAAAATTGAAATCGGAGATTCTATGCCAAGAAAGAAGCAGAAAATCTATTTCAATAGATCAATTGTATAATATTTCCAAAGACTGCGTTAAGGGGTCGATCCATAAATGCTAACTAGAGTTCATGCTTGATAAAGGCTAAAGGAGATGTAACTAAGTACTTATTGCTACTTTGGGGTCAAAATATGTAACGGAACAGTTTTCAATAAATTAATAGTTATTTTCTGATAACGGTATTATATATCATTACTTTTACTCATATCGGGGGTGCATAACATTTGCTCCGGGGCTATATATTGAGTGTCTGGGGGTATAATGATGAAAAACCTAAATTTCTAAATTACAATTGTAATCTGTAGTCAATTTATGTTTGTCTTCACGCATTGTGTTTGCTTATCGACGGAATGTAATTATGGTATTTCTATTTGAAATGTTTTTACCCCCGAGAAATAAGTAACACACAATGTACTAAGAAATCTAGAAGCCAATGTCCTCTCCATAATGGAATTTTCGTTCTGTAAATGAAAACTTAATTGAGTTAAATACGTCTTATTTGTAATGTTTTGTAAGCCAATGTTGTTATTCTTGCTCGGTTCACGTTTATATATTTCATTTAATGAGTATACATAATTGCTTCCAAACACAACTATAATATTGTAGACTTGGATTAGCCAATAGTAATAATATTACATTATAGGTATTCTCCGTCGGCATTTCCTTAAAAGCAATGGAAGTATGAGCAAACAAAAGTTATTGATAAATACCGTAATCAATATGCGACATCTGAAATTGACAGCGAGTACACACAACACTATACAACAAAACAATTGATGAAAACTAGATTTGTTGTTTACATATACATTATCTAGAACCAACATATCGATGTTTTTGAAATTACAATCCAAAACGAAAGTAAAAAAAATGAAAACTTATAAATAAAGTAAGAGACGTAAGACCAGATATACCGGAAGAGCACCCGTCTACTCTCTAGATTCCTACATACGCCACACATACAATCACACTTGAAAACGAAATGAAAATGGCACTATGGAACGTCAAATTTATCCATGATTTATTTAAAAATTGGCCGTTTTCAGATTTTGAAGAGATGGAAGCTTGATGAAGCAAAATTATGCAAGTAAGACGGATAGTCAACTAATTAAAAGCTCAAAGCTACAATCGTTAATGGCTGCCATTGCATTTGCAAACAGTATGACCTGTTATCAGTGGTATTGTCCTAGTGGCACAAAACATCTCTACTGAGTTATACATGTAAGTGTACAAATCGTTTTTTCTTTTATACACCAATAAAAAAACAAAATCACAATTATTCCTTAATATTTATTTAAGGCATATATTCAAGGAATAAACAATAAGAAAAACATTTAAAAAACGATGAAAAAACTTGAAACGTTCAATGCAAGTTCATAACACGGAAGAATATTTGATAATCAACGTCAATTACGTCATAGATGAAGTAAAACAACCAATCAATGAAAAGAGGACTCGTGTTCAGTGGCTGATCGTCGTCATTTGATGTTTCGTCACAGCGGTAAGAACATCGCGTCTGTAGGGTTTAATTATTTGTCAATTCTAAAGTGTCGTTTTGAAATAATCAATTACAGATTAATGCAGATGACATAACGTTACAACTGGGAGTGATATTTGATCGGAAAGCATGTGGAAGCATATCGTTTCAGAGGTTGGATGATTGTTACTCGAAAACGGTGAGATGAGTATTTTGTACTGCAACCAGCATATTCAATATTTTTATATTTCCGACATGCAACGAAAACTGATATGATTTTACAGGCTTAGTATTGTACCGGACAATCCCTGAACAGTCCAACAGAGAAGATGAATATGCATCTGATTAAATTTTGGATAAGTTATTTAAGTGCCGTTCATTCAAGACTATATTTGTGGCATACATCCGGCTTCTACATGTTAAATAACAACAGAAAAACGGAATAAATATCGTGTTTGCAAGATGTAAGTAGAGTGTGTCATGTGTATTGGATATGTAAACAAAAATAGTTCCGTTCAGCACGTGGAACAGTTCCGAAAATGGACGGGGATAGCCTGAAAATTTCTTTTATTGAGATATAAAGTTACAAATTGGTCATTTGGTCTCCATTGTTTTGTATAATGATTTGTTGTATAAACAAAGTTAAATTATATTATTTTAAAGTGTTACCCCGTCGATATGACATCACATAATGTTTACATTACAAATGCATTGCCTTATTTGAATTTCTTTGGAACCATTGCGTTAATTTTTCGATGACAGCAATGGTGCTCTGTGATAAAGCGATACGTCAGTTAATATCTTCAGTCAATCCGCTTTCGATGTACAGCGAATGGCTGAGGAATACATACCACCAAGGAACTACTTATTCATTCATAATTTCCTACGGGTTCATTCATAAATCTGTCCAGCGACTGCAGGGACGCTCTTTACGAGCGTAAACAAACGTAGAAATTTGTCATGCTGCACCAATTTCAAAAATAATTTGAAAATAAAACACAATAATATAAACCAATATTTGTTGTCTTTTATTTCAAAATAATTTTTTAATGATTTATGACCATTTTCCATTGCCCGTAAAGATACGGAGTGGAGTCCGAGGACACCACATTTAAATTATGAACAGTTTGTTATTCGACGAAATAATTATAGTCCTAGTAATATCACACGAAATAGATTATTGTTTATTGAAAAAAGGAGAAATAGAATGAAAAAAAGTGTTTTACGGAACTATATTTTACGATCGCCAAACAACGAAAAAATCAATATCGCTGTTCTCTTTATATGGTTCTACAATAAGAGTTATCTCGCTTTAAGTATTTTTAATCACATGAATACACCGACTTTCGGAAAATTAATTATACCTTTTGTGGGTAAAAAATAATGTCAACATAAGGATTGAATTTCACTTTCAATGCCGTTATCGAGGTATGACTGCATCAGCTCACGTTCACTTTGAACGTGAGCTGATGCTGTCATACCTCCATGACAGCATTCAAAGTTAAATTCAATCTTTAAATGACACGGGTCTTCGAGTACATGGCTTTAAACAATTAGGGAATAGTAGTTGACAATAACCATAACATATCAATCATCTAACAAAAAATACCGATAAAACTTGAGTTCTATGGGCGTTTAGTAATTTCTGACTAGGGTACTTTGCAGCATATTGAAGAAGATAAAAGGTGATTTGTTTTGAAAACAAATACTAAATCTTAGAAAAATCTATGCATTTACATATATGTAATTCTAAGATTAAAATTGTACAACATGTAAAAAGTTTATTAAACTTCATTCAGATTTCAAAAATGTTATATATCATGTATGTTTTATAACCTATAAAAATCAAAAACATGTATATCAAACCAAATGAATAAGTTTATGATTTTTCACATAACAAAAGTATGCAACTGAAAAACACATCTTTAGAGCAGTTGTGTTTAAGAAAGGACTTCAATACCACATAGCTGGTCGTACTGTTTTGACGTTTAAAGAAGGTTAAAATTTCCTTTTCACTGCGGTCAATTTACTCGCTGATGTATATTTCCAGACATTGATCTCCGGCTGAATTTAATTAACTGTTTTATATTTAACATGTATAGGAAATCCTTTATCAGTATGCTTTTGTCCCGGCAGAATTAAGAAGGATGACATCGAGAACTTACTACCAAACCAATTTCTTTGAACGCCGGGTATTAATGAATGAACGTGTCTTATTTACACAATATACACTATCCTATTTATCGAGGAAACAAAGAACATAACTTCTGGTATTTGTAGAATTTACACTAGACAAACAGAAGCTAAATTATATTAACTTGGAGATAGTCTGAACATTTACTAAATTAATGTAAAATAGAAGTAACTGAAAAATATTTACTTGGCAACAGCTAACAAAACCAAGGACACTAAACAAAACAAGTATATAAAACAAGCAGCCAAACACACAATATATATATCCCGACTTTATACTGGTACTTGAATAATAGTAGTGAAAAGAGTATTTCACCCCCTCTACGATCAGTTGATATCATTTTATAAAAGTGATGATATATATAATCAATATTTACGAATCACGATAAAGAAATGACAACATTAAATAATTTTCGGTTGCAGTAATTTTCGAACGAGTAAGCAAAAATCAAAAGAAACAAGAGATGAAAAATACACATAACTGAAAACATAACACATTTGGTATTAAATCAATGATGTATGAAACGAAATTTGAGTATGTGTACGGCATAAGCCAACAAAATCGAGTATTTGTTAAGGTCATGATAACATGTTAATTTTCAACAGTTGCAGGACGCATCATACATAGTATTATTTTGTTTATTATACGAAAGATGAAATCCTTTTTAAAATCACTACTGGACTCTATTTCGTCCACTTAACATAATAATTTATATATACGGAAATTGATCTGTTACTTCCGACTGAAAATAATTAATTTTTTATCCCAAGTATGTAGAGGAAAATCCTTTATCAGTATGCTTTTGTCCAGGCAGAATTAAAAAAGATGACACTGCGGATTTATTATCAAATCAATTTCTTGCCACTGTTAGTGTTAATAAACAAACGTGTCTTGTATATACTGTCGTATGTTAACAAGATTCAGAAGAACGTCGTGTGTTAAATGTACATTGGACAATATATTGGAGCTAATTGAATTTACGTGGTTATGGGCTAGCACTCAAGTACTATAAAAGGCGGAGAAGAATATTTGCTGAATGAAATTTGGCTTGTAGTAGTCGGTAAGCATCTCCCGTCGAGCAAGCTACAATGGTCACGCGTGAAATAGTAATATGCAACTTTGAAACGTAGAATATACATCCATGATGATTTTGAATACAGAGTTCATAGCATTTATATTTGTAAGCCCCTTACCAATCAGCAGTTCACTAAATGTGCTTGCTAATTTAAAAATCAATTTAGAAACAGGTACTTCAACGTATATGTACCCCTGATATACAATCATTAAAAAACAGCTAACAGAATAGTATTACAGACTATATGGTTGATTTCTAAATCAGAATGTTCTTATTTATTGACAATATTAAAGATAAAATGACGACAATCTTACTACTGCTTATCATGATCATTCAAACATAAAAGTATTATAGACATAATTGTTAACCTTTCAATACTTCTCGTGATCACTCATAGCTAGCTCTAAGGATCATTAACATTTTTCTAAACTAACACACCACTTTCATTTACAAAATGGTCAACCTTCCAAACATGTATTGCTTACAATTGCCTCTAGTGATCACTCGCAGATAGCTTTTTGGATAAAATGTATCCACTACATAGCGTACTGTGTTTTATTAGGTTTCTAATACATTTTGATTCAGTCACAATTCATTAACATGGTCATTCATATACACGAAAATTGATTTGATTGACAATAATCAACTTTTTTCTATCCCAAGCATGTACAAATAAAGCTTTATCGTTCTGCTTTGTTCAAATAGTATATGATAACACGGAACTTAAATCAAATCATTTCAATAGGACTTAAGAGTGTGTTGGTAGAAATAAAATGAGTTTTGTGGATATGAAAAAAATATCATTAGCGGTGTCGACACCTACCAAGAACTCCACACTTCATTACAAAATTGGAATTTTGTCGAAGGTTTGACCGCCTTGAGATGATTTCCTGAGGGGAAGTGGTAAAAAGAATATCTATCTGTGTCAAAATGACAAATAGTTTACTACAAGATGTTGATATTTAAAGTATTTGTTTGATTTTTTAACTTAAATAAGTTAGCAAACATTTTATCAATATGCATTACCATTGTGTGATTCCATATTACATACATTTGCTGTAAGTTGTTCTTAATGCACCATTCCAAAAGCACAATAAAGACTGAAAAACACAATACAAACCATTACCAGTAAAATGGCGCTCATAAAAGGTAGACACACCCTGTGTAGCTAGATATTCCCATCACATGCCAGATAAAAATTTAGATTGAAAGAAACATTGATCTATGATACTTCAAATATATCTAGGTTAGCAGGTAAACATTGTACAACCACTAAAACATTTATTCTAATATTATTTTTATTCATCGAAAACAACCATACCACATATCCACGTCCAAACCACAATTCAAAAGCAAAGCAAAAACTTAGAAACGGGCAAATTTCAGTTTAATATGTGCACTTCAATCACGGAAATAAAGTTGGTTGCTCTTGAAGGGAAAGCTAACTAAAGTGTCATACTGTATGGGCAGTAAAATTGGACGACAGTCTAACGGTTTTCTTTCATGATCACAAAATAACATTATAGATAAAATGATTCACCTTGAAAACATTTGTTTATGATTGACTCTCATGACCACTCACATATAACTTTTTGGATAAAATTAATTCAAAACATAACATACCGCAATGTGATTTGTAAGGAACAGTTCTTAATACAATTTAAATCCGATTTCTGGGCTTTACAAAATGTGAATATTCATGCTTATGATCTGGTTTGGAAAATAAGAGTAAATGGTGTTCGTCATTTGAAACGGGTTGGGGGCAAATGACAGTTCCGAGTATCAAATAGAAATACAGTATAACCTGCTATAGAGTCCACCTCTGTATAAAGTCTACCTATCTATAGCAACCGGTCTGATGTATCCCCAATGGATTTTACTATATAATGACCCTGTATATAAAGTCCACCTGTCTAATGTGAATAGAGTTCTCCCTTTTTAGTCCCAAATGACTTCTCAACCTGTCTATAAAGTCCACTATTTCAATCAACTTTTTTAAAAGTTTTTTTTCATATTTATAATTTTAGTCTAATTTCATGTAATTTTTTTAACCAAATTATTATTATATTCTTAATGCTTGAAGATTAGAAACATATAATTATTATAAATCTTTTATCATTGTATAAGTTTTACAAATTTTTGTTGCAAAGAGTATAGATGAGTTATTAAAAGTAAAAATTTGAGGGGAAAAATGTGAAGTCCTTATACTCATGTCAATGACTGAAGCCATTAGATCAGCAATTAGAAACAGTCTTTGTTATTTAGGGCAGTATGTTTTCTATACCTACTGTTTTAATTAGTGACACCCTGCTTCCTAAGAAAACAAAGACATTAGTCAGGTGTATACTGATAAACTGTTACCATGTAATCAGATGTACAGCCCATTAAGATTATAATGAACTTTTCAAACATCTTCTATAATTAATAATAAATACTTTTTAAATATCATTAAAATAATTTTAACAAAATTAAACAAAAGGGTATTTTAATAGGTACTATAGGTTTTATTTTCATTTATTTGTATACCAGTATCAACAATACACGTTTACTCGTTCATAAAGTGACCCTCTATATAAAGTTCACCTGTCTATTAAGTCCATTTTTGCTCAGTCCCCTGGGTGGTCTTTATACACAGGTTATACTGTAATACATAATTTAAAAGCTGTTAAGTGATTGTATGATTTTTTCCAAAAAATGTCTTTCAGCAGAGCTACTACACAAAACATTGTTCAGCAACAAGAACTTACAACTTTAGCTTGCTCAGTCAGACCTAGATCCTAAACATATGAACCGGTAATATGTATATAAAATTAAAATCGGAGATTCTATGCCAAGAAAGAAGCAGAAAATGTATAAACCAATAGATCAATTGTATAATAATCCAAAGACTGGGTTAAGGGGTCGATCCATAACATGCTTACTAGAGTTCATGCTTGATAAAGGCTAAAGGTGATGTAACTAAGTATTGCTACTTTGGGGTCAATATATGTAACGCGACAGTTTTCAATAAATTAATAGTTATTTTCTGAAAACGGTATTACTTATTATTACAGTTACTCATATCGGGGGTGACATAACATTTGCTCCAGGGCTATATATTGGGTGTCTGGGGTATAATGATAAAAAACCTAAATTTCTAAATTACAATTGTAATTTGTAGTTAATTTATTTTCGTCTTCACGCATTGTGTTTGCTTATCGACGGAATGTAATTATGGTATTTCTATTTGAAATGTTTTTACCCCCGAGAAATAAGTAACACACAATGTACAATGAAATCTAAAAGTCAATATCCTCTCTATAATGGAATTTTCTATCTGTAAATGAAAACTTAATTGAGTTAAATACGTCTTATTTGTAATGTTTTGTAAGCCAATGTTGTTATTCTTGCTCGGTTCACGTTTATATATTTCATTTAATGAGTATACATAATTGCTTCCAAACACAACTATAATATTGTAGACTTGGTTTAACCAATAGTAATAATATTACATTATAGGTATTCTCCGTAGGCATTTCCTGAAAAGCAATGGAAGTATGAGCAAACAAAAGTTATTGATAAATACCGTAATCAATTTGCGACATCTGAAATTGACAGCGAGTACACACAACACTATACAACAAAACAATTGGTGTAAACTAGATTTGTTGTTTACATATAAATTATCTAGAACCAACATATCGATGTTTTTGAAATTACAATCCAAAAAGAAAGTAAACAATGAAAACTTTTAAGTTAAGTAAGAGACTTCCAACAGGGACGTAAGACCAGATATACCGAAAGGGCACCCGTCAACTATCTAGTTTCCTACATCACCACATGTACAATCACACTTGAAAACGAAACAAAAATGGCACTATGGAACGTCAAGTATATCCATGATTTATTTTAAAATGGCCGTTTTCAGATTTTGAAGAGATGGAAGTTTGATGAAGCAAAATCATGCGAGTAAGACGGATACTCAACTAATTATAATTAAAAGTTCAAAGCTACACTCGTTAACGGCTGTCATTGCATTTGCAAACAGTATGACCTGTTATCAGTGGTATTGTCCTAGTGGCACAAAACATCTCTACTGAGTTTTACATGTAAGTGTGCAAATTGTTTTTTTTTCTTTTATACACCAATAAAGCAAAATCATGCGAGTAAGACGGATACTCAACTAATTAAAAGCTCAAAGCTACACTCGTTAACGGCTGACATTGCATTTGCAAACAGTATGACCTGTTATCAGTGGTATTGTCCTTGTGGCACAAAACATCTCTACTGAGTTTTACATGTACGTGTGCAAATTTTTTTTGTTTTCTTTTATACACTGATAAAAAATAATATAACAATTATTCTTATAATTTAATTAAGGCATATATTCAAGGAATAAACAATAAGAAAAACATTAAAAACGATAAAATAAATCTTGAAACGTTCAATGCAAGTTCATAACGCGGAAGAATATTTGATAATCAACGTCAATTAGTGGCTGATCGTCGTCATTTTATGTTTCGTCACAGCGGTAAGAACATCGCGTCTGTAGGGTTTAATTATTTGTAAATTCTAAAGTGCCGTTTTGAAATAATCAATTACAGATTATTGCAGATGACATAACGTTACAACGGGGAGTGAAATTTGAACGGAAAGCATGTGGAAGCATATCGTTTCAGAGGTTGGATGATTGTTAGTCGAAGATGGTAAGATGAGTATTTTGTACTGCAACCAGCATATTTAATATTTTTATATTTCCGACATGCAACGATAACTGATATTATTTTACAGGCTTAGTATTGTACCGGGCAACCGCTGAACAGTCCAACAGAGAAGATGAATATGCATCTGATTAAATTTTGGATAAGTTATTTAAGTGTTGTTCATACAAGACAACATTTGTGGCATACATCGGGCTTCTACATGTTTAATAACAAAATAACAACAAAAAACGGAATAAATATCGTAAGTAGAGTCTGTGATGTGTATTGGATATGTAAACAAAACTAGTTCCGTTCAGCACGTGGTACAGTCCGAAAATGGGCGGGGTTAGTGGGCGGTGTTAGTCTGAAAATTTCTTTTATTGAGATATAAGGAAAACAAATGAGTCATGTGGTCTGCATTGTTTTGTATTGTGTTTTGTTGTATAAACAAAGTTGAATTATATTATTTTAAAGTGTTACCCCGTCGATATGACGACACATAATGACACGGGTCTTCGAGTACATGACTTTAAACAATTAGGGAATAGTAGGATTGAAAAAAAACCACATCGATGATTACATCCGTCAATACAAGCTCACAACATATCACTCATCTAACAAAAAATACCGATACAACTTGAGTTCTATGGGCGTTTAGTAATTTCTGACTAGGGTACTTTGCGGCATATTGAAGAAGATGAAAGGTGATATGTTTTGAAATCAAATATTAAATTTTAGAAAAATTGTATGCATATTCTAAGATTAAAATTGTACAACCTGTAAAAAAGTTTATTAAACTTCATTTAGATTTCAAAAATGTTGTATATCATGAAACAGGCAAGTTAAGTTAAGTCCACGAACTGTCACCAGGGCAGTCAGGCTGGCTTATAACCTATGCAAAATCATAAACATGTATGAACAATGCATCTTATCAAAACAAATGAATAAGTTTATGATTTTTCGCATAACAAAAGTATGCAACTGACAAACTCATCTTTAGAGCAGCTGTGTTTAAGAAATGACTTCAATACCACATAGCTGGTCGTACTGTTTTGACTTTTAAAGAAGGTAAAGATTTCCTTTTTACTGTGGTTAATTTACTCGCTGATGTATATTTCCAGACATTGATCTCCGGCTGAAATTAATTAACTGTTTTATATCAAACATGTAGAGGAAATCCTATATCAGTATGCTTTTGTCTAGGTAGAATTAAGAAGGTTGACATCGAGGACTTACTACCAAACCAATTTCTTGAAATGGTGGGTATTAATGAATGAACGTGTCTTGTATATAATCATATTCACTGTCATCTTCATCAAGAAAACGAAGAACATACATCTTGTATTTGGATAAACATTGGGCACACAGAAGCTAAATTAAATAAAGTTTGCGATAGTCTTGACACCGAAGACATAATCTAAAAAAGAATAAAGAAAATAGTAACGGGAAAAATATTTACTTGGCAACAGCTAACAAAACTAAGGACACGAAACAAAACAAGTATATAAAACAAGCAGCCAAACAGACAAAAAAGGAAGAACACATATTTATGCAAATGATTATAAAAATAAACATATATTCCGACTTTAGATTGGTACTGGAATTACAGCACATTGGAGTGGTACTAGAAAACATTCTACTTATTGAATATTTTTTTTAAAAAAAGTATTTTGCCTCTACAATCATTCGATATCATTTCATCATAAAAACGATAATATCTTAGATCAATATTTACGAATCACGATAAAGAAATGACAACATTAAACAAATCCGGTTGCAGTAATTTTCAAACGTAACAACAGCAAAGAGTATGCAAAATGAAAATAAATTAACGAAACAAGAGATGCAAAATACGCATAACTGAAAACATAACACATTTAGTATCAAATCATTGATGGGTGAAAACAATGTGTAAATGAAATTTAAGAATATGTAAGGCATACTTTAGACAACACAATCGAGCATTTGTAAATGCCGTGATTACATATCAACCATTTACTGCATAGTTGCAAAAAGCTTCATGTACTATATTGTTTTGTGTATTATAACGAAAGATTAGATCCTTTTTAATATCACTGCTAAACTCTATTACTTCTAATCAACATGTTAATTTATATATACGAAAATTGATCTGTTACTTCCGACTGAAAATAATTAATTTTTCACCCAAAGTATGTAGAGGAAAATCCTTTATCAGTATGCTTTTGTCCAGACAGAATTAAAAAGATGAGATCGTGGATATATTATCAAATCATTCTCTTGCCGCTGTTAGTAATAATAAACAAACATGTCTTAATACATCGCCGTGTCAAACCATATAAACAAGATTCAGCAGCAAATCTTCTACAGTACAGATCTGTGGAAACGTTTGACAATAAGCTAACTGAAAGGAACCGAATTTTATCTGCCGAGTAACCAAGATATGGTTCGCTAGTAGCTGAAAAGCTGTAGAAAGAGATATAAAGCAAATTTTTACAAAATGATTGTCTTTCCAAATACATTTTCTTATGTGTTAAATCATAACAAAGGCCTCTTGGTATCACTTACAGCTAGCTTGAAAAATACAAAATAGTAGTACAGAGAAAATGTTTGATCTTTCCACCATGTTTGCTTTCAACGTTTCTCACTCGCAGCTAGCTTTAAGGATAAGTATTTTTTTCAAACTAATAGAATAGTATAGTACACAAATGATTGACCTTCTAACATGTTTTGCTTTCTATTGCCTTAGGTGATCACTCACAGATAGCTTTTTCGATATATTTTATCCACTACATGGCGCACTGTGTTTGTTAGGAAACGTTTCTAATACATTTTGATCCAGCCACAATACATAAACATGGTCATTTATATACACGGAAATTGGTTTGATTGACAATAATCGACTTTTTCTATCCTAAGCATGTACAAATAAAGCATTATCGTTCTGCTTTGTTCAGGCAGTATATGACAAAACGGAATTTAATCAAATTAATTCATTGGGATTAAGAGTGTCTATATAGCTGTGATTGAAAAATTAAAATGAGCTTTGTGGATGTGAAAATAATTTACTGGTGTCAATATCCTAGACCACATCACTTTATGAGGGGTTTTGCCAAAATAATCAGGATCGTATATCCGTCATGCTTTCTACGTTACTATCTTTGTAAAAAAAGACTAATACTAATAGAAACACTAATAATGAATCCATTGGTTACAGTAGGATAGCCAACCCGGCCAGCGCATTGATTCATCAAACAAAATTTCACGCGCAGACAAAGTGAAAAAATTGTCAAAAATTTGAATTCACTCGAGGCGGTAAAATTACATAATATTTATTTCACTGCGAGTTTTTAATACTATTTGTAGTATTTTATCGTCTTTTGATGACAAAAGTAAGTCATTAAAGACGATTTTTATCGGTGAGAATTTAACAATTTAAATTGTAATTGAATGTTAGGCACCGGCGAAAAATTGAAAATTGAAACTTTAAAAAATATCATTCAGTGTACGCAGTTCCTCATGCACCAAAGATGTTTTTACATGAACGGAAAGAACTTTTTCTCACGGTTATTTTGATGTATAATTTGTCAAATAATTTTTTTTACACAAAAAACGTACCAGTTTCAAATGTCAAAAAAATCGACGACATTGTCGGATTCTCGATCATGGGCCGCCCCCTTTCCGGCTAATTTGACACAGAAAAAATACTAATACAGCTTCCTTATTGTATGTAATGTATAAATTTGATAATCGAGAGACGCTGTGGATATATTTTCGTTGAAATAAAGTAAGTTTTTCCTTAAAAATATTGTATTTTCACTCCATTTCTCGTCTAATCTGCCGAGTTTTTGGAACTACTTCCAGTCGGACATATTTGATTAGCATTCGTCCCGCTTCGATCACAATTTTAGCATGCAGAAAATGTCATCGTGTATTTTGGACAAAATAGTCAAGCTTTTTTGCCTTATTTGTCATGTATGATCGATCTGCATGGCTGTCGAACACATTAGATACGCATGTGTTCTAATTTTACCCATATGGACTCGGGATCTGTACCAATACAGTGTACAGTGAAACCTGCTCATGTAGGGCTAGTAAGGGACTCAGAATTACTGAAAATTACCAACTGATTTTGCTTTGCTGGCAAAATATAAACAGGACCTGTCTGTCATACCAGTACATATCATTGGATAAATAAGCTAACATCATTAAAGAGGGTTAGACTGGACTTTTCTTTATAAAATATTTCCCAAAATGAGGAAACATCTTCCATGTTAGTTTAGCCACAGTCAACACAACATTGGTCTTTATTATTTAAATTTTTGTTTCTGTTCTGATGCCAATAACCCCGGCATTATTATTTTAGTACAATTTAGACATGAAAAATTGATTATTTTGCTTCATTAAAAGTTTTAAGTCAACTTGACATAGCACAAATAACATTTAAAATAGACTATGTGGAAGTAGGAAATAGGAAAAGTGAATACCAATCATGTGGATTTCATTTGACTTGGTTAAAAATTGAACTCCATATTATAATGATTAAATACAGATCTGTAAAATATTTAGGAATTTCAGTAATTTCTGTAAAATTGTAAAAGTCTGATAAATAAATATCGCCTTCTTTCAGGCAAATTCATGGGAACTGGTGTGATAATAGCATTAAGAAATAAGTTGATGCAAATGCAGTGAAATTCATGACACAGTGTATCCAAATGGGCATTATTAGTTCAAAAGAATTCAATAAAATTGTAACACACAGGCCTATTCCAGATTTGCTGATTTATCCTTTAAATTTAGAATTGATTGGTTGGTATACACACTCCATTCAAGATTATTTCAATTATAATCAGCTAAATGAGATTAAGGGGGAAACTAGATACAGGGATGAAGATTTGCACGGGCCCAGTAGCCAATGGCTTCTAAAATCGAGTGTGGGTCACTTCATGTTTACACATTTAAGCCATTTATTACTGTTACAAATTCTTTTATGAAGTGAGCTGGCCCCAAACTCAAAATAGTTAGGCTTCATCCCTGAGGTAAAACACACCCCTGAACAAGAGAACTGACAAACTTTCTGACATAGTAAGATTTTAACCTATGCTGTTACCTGTATGCTACACTTCAGACAAGGGTGCATGAAAAGCATTTCATGTGGTTAAAAAAGGGGTATTCAGTATCAAGAGAAGCATCCAATTCATAAATGTGTAATGGTATATAATTCCCAGTATGTTAAGGATATTGATATGTGTTGATTTTTTAATTCTATATAAAATGAAACATTCATAAATGTCTGATGATATCTAATTCCTAGTGTATTAAAGATATTGTTATGTTTTAATTTTACATAAAATGAGACATTCAACATTATTACAATTTACAAAGTTGGTTTAGTCACACATAATGCATTTTTCTTTGTAAAATGTTCCATTATGTGTAAACAGTAATAACCATGAGTGTTAATTCTAGGATTTTTTCAGATGGGTTCATTTCTAATAACAAGTTGACCAACATCAATAATTTTGCATACATCTAATGTTTGATGTGACTTGTAGTCTTTTAGGCTGATGTAAAAGCTTTTGTATATGACAATGCTATCAAATATTTTGAACCGTTGCAATTGAAATCTAATTTCAAATGTGGCCCACTATGGCCTTTACAATGGTGCCATTTGGCAAAATAAAGGATCAACAGCCCTTTTCTAAAATGAACACTGTCATATGATCCCATAGTTTTTGATTTATTTGTAAATGATTTATCTATTTATCACAGCCAGAACAACTAGAAAGTACCTGTTCCCCATAAAATCACCTGTTTGTGTAAATTCTAAATTAAATTTGATAATTTAGACAATTTTAGTCCTTTTAAATGCTATTATGGCCCACTTGTCATTCATTTAGCAAACAACAATATGACAAAATTTCTAACTATCTGCCTGTTCATAAATTTTTTTAACTTTTTAGTAATTCAATATCTTTTATTTCTTAAATGTTAATTTTGTTCATATAAAAATATTTGTTTTATTTTTCCAAAAAATATCTGAGGTTACTTTCCATTGTACCCATGCCACATTTCATGTTAGTACCTTGAGGAAAGACAAAATGCATCTTATTTGGATCTCTTTTTATTTATTTACCTTATTTATCATCACTAACCTGCTCAACATACGGTGTCCAAGCTCTAACTTATTTCTCTGTAGAATGTCTGATTTATTTTTTATTTATTTATTTATTTATTTATATTTATTTATTTATTTATTATCTCTAACCTGCTAGACATTTTGTAACCTGCTCAACATACTGTGTCCCAGCTCTAACTTATTTCTCTGTAGAATTTCTGATTTATTGATTTATTTATTTATTGATTTATTTATTTATTTATTTATATTTATTTATTTATTTATTAACTGCTGACATATTGTGTCCCAGCTCTAACTTATTTCTCTGTAGAATTTCTTATTTATTATTTATTTATTTATTATCTCTAACCTGCTAGACATTTTGTAACCTGATCAACATACTGTGTCCAAGCTCTAACTTATTTCTCTGTAGAATTTCTGATTTATTTATTTATTTATTTATTTATTTATTTATTTATTTATTTATTTATATTTATTTATTTATTTATTTATTAACTGCTGACATATTGTGTCCCAGCTCTAACTTATTTCACTGTAGAATTTCTTATTTATTTATTTATTCATTTATTAACTGCTGACATATTGTGTCCCAGTTCTAACTTATTTCTCTGAACAATTTCTGATTTATTTATTTATTTACTTATTTATTTATTTATTATCATCTCTAACCTGCTAGACATTTTGTAACCTGCTCAACATACTGTGTCCCAGCTCTAACTTATTTCTCTGTAGAATTTCTTATTTATTTATTCATTTATTTATTTATTTATTTATTTATTTATTTATTTATTTATTTATTTATTTATTTATTATTTATTTATTTATTTATTTATTTATTTATTTATTTATTATTTTTTTAATATAGGCCCTATTTATTTATTCCTGTTGGGGTCCTAAAGTATCTCCATCAACAAACACAATGTCATATGATGTGTGCCAGATGAGGTTGCAAAAAAAATCGATAAATACAGTACAGACCTGTACAAAGTTTAGCACCCAGCTAACGAATTATTGCCGACAGCCTATTTTGGTTCCTCGTTTGGTGTTTATATCGACAGCAGTTGCCATCTATCTCTCGACAGCTTTTCGACCGCTACCTTTCCTTACCTTAGGCACTCGGCAGTCGAGCTTTGACTTTTTTTGGTTAGCTTAGTGTTAAACTTTCGACAGGTCTGTACTGTACATTGTGTGTAGACAGTTGACCTATATATTTGACATGGGGAACGTTGTTTACGTCATTACGTAAGAACAATGTTTATCAAGGTCGCGGCCATATTTGTTTTCATTGACAACAAGACGTACTGAAATCATGCTGTTGGATTTTTGCGATTTTCGCATATTTAACCCTCATGCACCAGGTACGATAATTTACTGGCGTATACTATAAGAATTTTCTGACATTGTATTAAAATTTCTAGGAAAAGTATTCTTTACACAAAAAACGTACCAGTTTCAAAAATGGAGAAGAAATTTCTGTTGATTTCTAAGAGAAATCGGTTATGGTCGGGATATCAGTAATTTTAAGTAAATATGGCGTTTTATCTCGGACTTTTTGATACATGTAGAAAGTTTAGTTAATTCCTCACACGCTTGCATCATATTCGTAGCAATAAATGTTAATTTAATGGTATAAAAACGATTCTGAAAATGGCGATTTTTTTTCGGGTTCAGACACTTGCCAAAAAGTAATCCCTTTTTATTTACCGCGGAAGGTCTCAAATTTTAAAACCAACGCACAATTTGGACTTGGCTATCCTACTGTTAGAACTAGAAGATACATATTTTAAAATTTCGAAAATGTTTCATCGATTTCCTTTCAATAGTTTTGTTTTCAAGTTTTCTGTGCGGTGTTCTTGGTAGTTTTAACCATTGTCGGGTGAAGGTTTTAAATTGATCATTATTTATGTGTAGGCACCTATTTATCATCATGGACACAGTTAAAACTAAAAACTTGGAGTGCAGCAATTCAACGCCAAACAGTAAATTAAAACTTGAAGTTTTGGCAAAAAAAAAAAATCACTCCATTATGCTTAGCATATGTTTACTGAAACAAAAACATACCCTAATCACAATCAAAAAAGCAAAAATAAAACTTAAGAAACTGACAAAATAAGTTAAACTATCACCAGGTAGTCGAGCCGCCTGGTAGCCGGTTTTACAAGCACATCTTGTCAAGTTAGCTACACCCAAAACGTGTTAAGTCAAAATTGAGAATAAAAGGAACATAGAATTATAACACATAATAAACTTATAACATACATTTGCTGTATTTGTGTAATTCTCTTACCATAGCAACTATTACAAATCCTAATCGCTCATTTTAAACTGATATTTGAGACAGAAATGTTTTAACAAATATGAAGCCCTGGAATAAATTGTGCAATCATCAAAACAGTTTTTCTAACTTCTAGATTTCTATTATACACAAAACGTTTGACCTTTTGAACACGTTTTACTTATAATGTTTTAGCCATAAAATACCGATAATATTACGATTCCCTATCATGATCACTCCCAGTTAGCTTAAATGATCATTAAATATTTTCTAAACTGTCTATTATAGACAAAATGTTCGACTAGCCAAACATGTTTTGTTTAAAACTGCTTCTAATGACCACCCACTAAAAGTTTTTTGGATCAGTGTTATCCATTACATAGCGTACTGTGTTTTGTTAGGAAACATCCTAATACATTTTGATTCAGTCATAATCCATTAACATGGCCATTTATATACACAGAAATAGATTTGATTGACAATAATCAACTTTTTCAATCCCAAGAATGTACAAATAAATCTTTATCGTTCTGCTTTGTTCAGACAGTATATGAAAGTACGGACTTTTAAAGAACTCAAATCATCGGGATTTTGTATGTTTATTGCATCGCTTTCAAAAATTAGTATGAGCATTGTGAATGTTGAAAATATGCACCTGGTGTCAATATCTTACAAAAACACTTCACTATAAGGGTTTTGTTGGGTTATTCAGGATGATATAACCGCCATTGCTTCTGGTTTTCTTTGACCAAAGTGGTAATAAAGTCAACTATCTTTGTGAACACGACAAATATTTTAATAGCATTGCTTATGTTGAATTCGTTGGTTTAAACTAGAAGATACATATTTAAAGTTTTCATCGATTTTCTTTTCCTGGTTTTGTTTTCAAATTTTCTGTGTGGTATTCTTGGTAGTTTTAACCATTGCTGGGTTCATGTTTTATATCTGTCATTATTTTTGTGTGGATCCTTAATTGTCATAATGACCATAGCTAAAATAAAATGATTTAGTAAAGCATTACAACGCAAAATTGCAAGAAAACTTGAAAATATGGCGAAAAAAATGAAACCATTTTATGATGCTCGACGCTGGGTACTTAAACATACACAAACATACCGGTCCATGATATGATCAGAATCCCGAAAGCAAAGATAACTGGCAAATAAGGTTAATCTCGTGAAGTTTTATCAGTGAAATGATCGCCCGGGAACTCCGGACGGGTAAACACACTCTGTATAGCTAGCTACACCCACCGCATGTATAATTGTATTTGAGAATAAAAGGAATATGGAACTGGAATACATAAGGAACTAATAATATTCAGGCCATTGGCTGTATTTGTGTAAGTACCTTACCATTTGGTAACTAGTGTAAATCCCTATTCGCTCATTGAGCGATATTAGAAAGAAATATTTTAATGTCTGTGAAGCCCTGAAATAAATATTACAATCAAAATAACTGTGTTTTTGTAATAAATAGTATTATAATAAAATGGTTGCCGTTTGTGTTAAATATTTTCTAAAGTACTAAGTATTAGCAATAAAAAATTGCAGCCAATCTCATGACCTGAAGGATGAATGCAATATTTTTCAAACTACCAAATTGAAAATAGAAGTACAGAAAAATTGATTGACCTTGTTTGCTTTTGATGCTTCCCATGGTCACTCGCAGCTAGCTTAAAGGATCATTTCAAACTAACACACCACTATAATTGACATAATTGTCAATCTTTCTAACATGTTTCGTTCCAAATTGCCTCTCGTGATCGCCCACAGATAGCTTTTTGGATAAGTGTTATCCATTTCATAGCGCACCGTATTTTGTCAGGAAACGTTTCTAATACATTTTGATCCAGTCAAATCCATTAACATGGCAATTCATACACACGGAAATTGATTTGATTGACAATAATCAACTTTTTCTATCCCAAGCATGTACAAATACAGCTTTATCGTTTTGCCTTGTTCAGGTAGTATATGATAACACGGACTTTTAATCAAATCAATTTATCGGGATTAAGACAGTTAATAGCATCACTTGTACCATAGGAATTAGCTTTGTTTTGTTGTTTTGGAAATTATACCTACCAAGAACACTACGTATAGGTTATTGGGGATTTTGTCAGGGTATGCGGCGTAGTGTGCCTGCCATGGGTTTTGCATTCCCTGTGCGAAGAGGCGAAAAGCTTTGTCCAAATAACAAATAGTTTACTAGAAATTGTTGATATTGAAGCATTGTCTTTAAACCGTAGAAAATGTTTAAAAGTTTTCATTTTTCCTATATGGATTTTGCTAGTCTTCTTATTCCACAAATTTGTTGTTATATGGTCTTGTAGTTTTGACTGTAGGTTTTCAAGGTCATTGTTTTTTTTATATCGACCCATATTTCGAATTGGCATAATTAAAACAAACACTGTGATGCATCAGTTCAACGCCAAGCAGTTCACACAAATTGCAATTATGACGATAAAATGGCATGATTCAATCGAAATGTATTAAATAAGTTTGCAACCGAGTGTTCCTTCAGGGTCAGGGCATTCTATCTAGCTATCGGGAAGGATCAGGGCATTCTGTCTAGTTATCGGGAAGGGTCAGGACATCCTGTCTTGTTATCGGGAAGGGTCAGAGCATCCTATCTAGCTATCGGGAAAGGTAAGGGCTTCCTGTTAAGTTATTTTGTGAAATGAAGAATATTCTCAAACTTAAGTAAAGTATCCTGTAAGTTATCGATTTTGTATGTCCTCACAACATTTTTTTAATCTTACTTTCACTGTCTTTTAAAAAAATTATAATCAATCACTAAGTTTTGGAAGTAGTTATAGGATGTCAGGTTTCCAACATTTTTTACAGAATCCGAACGCAAACATTTGACAACTACATAATTTTTCCATTAAGTTTGAATTTTTCATATATCAGTTTACATATTAGTTTCATTCTATCAATAATTTTTTCTACTTAAAATATTGATTTTATATCAAACATTACATGATGCTGGACTTAGCATCCCTGAAGATTTCGTTAACCCGGTATGAAAGTGAAGCAAAACTAAATACGTTTAGTAACCATTACAACCACTTGGCTGGTCACTCTGCTGCTTGTCTAAGAACTCCCAAAGAAATCGTTATCTAGAAGGGCATACATAGTATTGTTAGATTAACATCATTTATCCTTAAATCTTAATATTCCTCAAAAAACTATGCTTAATCGCTTAGGTGGATTTGGAATGTAACATGTTGGTGGTTCTATTTTTCTCACTTCAACATCTAAAATTTATTTGTATTGCCACAACTTTGGTCAAAGTTCTTCTAATGAGTATGTAATTACGAAACAGCTGTCTAGTGCTACATAATTAAAACTAGTACTGCTCAATTAAAATATAAAGTAATCTAGATTGGTTTGAAAATACTTCTTACAAATTACTTAACACGATAGGAATGTGTTGAAAGGGGGATAACTGTTACGTTACAACAATGGTTTTGGGGAAATAATATTTTGATCCTGCATCGTTATATACAGAGCAGAACGTGTTTGATTAACAAACTTACATCTTAATTTTAACACTCTATATAGAATTATTGGCACTTTCTTTTATAATCTTTTAAAAATAATTTACCAAAGGATAAGCCCTTCCTAAACTTGTATTTTTAAGCCTGTTAAAAAGTGCGACTTGCTGGTTTGTCATGTTGAAGACCAATTTTGCAATCTTATGGACGGTATAAAGTACACAGTAACAATGTAACATACAGTCGATCGTTGGAAGACAAAACAATATATGCATGTATATGGCTGGTATAAAAGTACTTGCATATGCTTTGTGTCCTAAATTAAATCTTGAAGTATTCATTTAAACACTAGACACCAGGGCAGGACTCCCTTTTTTAAACTAACCTATTAAATTCTATGCTAATGTGTGAGAAAATAAATATTCTTCACAGAAGTGTTTTTAAATGTCTTCATTCCGTCATTTAGGACTCTTAAGTAAAACTTTATAATTTAAGAATAGAATCAAATTTAAAAGCATGTGTTTGTTGCATCAACCAATGTTTTATCATTAGCTCTCAATCTCGGACTAATATGAAAAATTTAAAACCTTTATCCAACAAAGCTTGTTTAAGTGGAAATACATCTAACATAAATCAAAGAAAAGTATATTGTGTTCAGTTGGCAACTTTTTATTAACAAATGATTATGACGCTTTTCAACGAGAGTTGTTCCCCTTAGACTTCACAACATCGCAGATAGATTGTATTAAAATTATATGTCTTTCAATCGTTTACAAATAACAGCTTATGTTGTGGTTAACATTATATTATTGCGCACTGCTTATTTCTAAAACGCCGTTTTTCTAAGATTGTAGCCACATTTAAAAAACAACTTTTTTCTGATAACATCATTTTATCGGGATGTGAACTAATGCACAATGTTAGTCCCTGCTCAAAATACTATTTCAAAAAGTCTGCACTCTCCGTGATTTTTTAAATTCCACTTCAAACTGAAAAATGGCTATGTCTAACTACCCCACTTTTTATCCTTAAAAGAAATTATTGTCAATGTGGATGAAACAATAAATTATTTGACTAAATTACAATTACTAATTAAAAGAAATATATTAAACACAAGTGAACCTTGAGCATGTAAGGGTGTCAAATACCACTTTCTTTTATCATTATTATAATTTGGTCAGATAATTTGTGATGTCATTCATATAACCAGTTGTTAATCATTCCTTTTAAAGATAAAAGGGTGTTGTTTTGACATAGATTGTTTTAGTTTGAAGTGAAACAAAATTTTACGGAGTGGATAGACTGTTTGAAATAGTATTTCAAGGTCATATCCTCATAAAATGGTGCCACTAAAAAGAAATATTAATTTTTGTAAAATGTGGCTTCAATCTCTAAAACACTGGGTTTGGGTAATAATGAATATGGTTTAATATAAATCACTATTATAAAACATTCCGATCTGCCTAAAGAAACATAAAAATGTCAGCAATAGAAATAAAGGATGTCTTCGGAAAATATAAGGAAATGACCCATAGGAAAATTTCATGCATGTCAAAATTTACATTAATAAAATATTGGTTAAAAGTACTTCCTATCTATAGAATAAAGTATGTTCTAAAGTGTCGTGTCAAAAAAGATATCTCTGGTAACGGATAAGTATTTCTATATGTGCATGAAAACGGTGATTCAAAGCGAAAATGGTTATTTCCATACATTTGACTGCATATATATTGCAATTTCATACTGATGGCAGGCCTGCCCGTGGACAAAACCGACATTAAAATGTAGGTATTTAATTTAATTTTTACCAACCTAAAGATTATCCACGGGCATGCCTGCCATCATAGTGAAAAATTGAAAAACGCTTAAAAATTAAACTATTATCCTTGTCCGTCACTCATATATTATAGCGTATACAAAGCGTTCGTAAGCTTCGGTAGCTCAGGGGTAAAGTATGTGGACTGCTAAGATATTACGAAACGCTATTCTTTTAATGTGTGGGTTCGAATCCCATACATCGCACGGGTTTTTGTTTTTGTTTTTTTTCAAATATTTCCTAATCAAAACACATTATCTTATAAATTTTATTTAAGGGTCATCTAAGGAGGAAAATTCAAGTGAAAACCATTTCGTTGAAAAGCGTGGAATAGGGGTATAATTATGAAATTACCTACACAAATGTGGAGATTTTTAAATAAAAATGCAGAAGGAATTGATAATTTAAGAAATTTTGAAATATTTGTTGCATTTTTTAAAGGAAATTGTGCAAAAATACACGTGTTGGGGAAAATAGCTTACACCTTTTATAACGAGTTAATTTTAAAAAATGAAAAGATATTAAAATAGTCAACATCATAGAGCAGTGCAAAGAATATGAACTATCACGCCTGGTACACGCATTTTTAAAAGGAAAACAAATCATATAAAACCTCAACCGTAAATTGTCGAGTTTTCAAAAACCTCGTATTTCTTTAACAAACTCTGGCCCCTTTGCACTGCTCTATGATGTTGACTATCTTAATATCTTTTCATTTTTTAAATTAATTCGATATGCAAGGTGTAAACTATTTTTTCCCAACACGTGTATTTTTGCACTATTTCCTTTAAAAAATGCAACAAATATTTTAAAAACTCTTAAATTATCAATTCCTACTTTATTTTTCTTTATAAACCTTCACACTTGTGTAGGTAATTTCATAATTATACCCCTCATTCAAGCTTTTCAACCAAATGGTTTTCACTTGAATTTTCTTACTTAGATGACCC
The DNA here is from genome assembly GCA_021292105.1 of Anadara kagoshimensis. Lineage (NCBI taxonomy): Eukaryota > Metazoa > Mollusca > Bivalvia > Arcoida > Arcidae > Anadara > Anadara kagoshimensis. Next base: position 49,372,969 of record CM037858.1, read on the forward strand.
TTAACTAAATTGTAAGTGAATAAATCATAATACCCTTTTTCGTCAAAAGTTAATGTTTAACCAAGTTGTATAAGCATCGATATCATTATATACTACTACATGTATATAACAAGACAAAACAAAGTGAAAGTCTCGTATATAACATGACGTCTCAACAACGTGCTTGTTGTCGTATACTGTTATATGTAACAAGAGTGTCATGGCTGTAGGTTTGTTTGTAATCTGGAACAATGAGTTAAAAATGCTGCTGGGGCATCGATAAATCATAAAAATAATTTACTTTCGATTTAAAGTGTATTTATTCTGATTGTACAGCCATTTTTACTACGGATTTAAACTGTAAACGTTATCGCCGATTAAGTGACAGAAAACACTATTTTATATAACAGTGGCCTTACACAGGTAAAATCTTAAAGCCATCCATGAATATTCCTGTGGGTCAATCGCTCGCAAAAACCGAAGACATCCTTTAAAATTTTTTTCAACAACTTTGAAAAGTTACATGTACAAACTTATTGCCAGCTAACAATTTTCGAGTACTGTGTGGTTTAAAACAATACCTAAATTGCGCATTGTAAAATTTCATTGAAATTGCATTTCATTCTTTAAACGGAGTTCAACGTAGGGGTAATGTATCTATTTTAAAATTGCATTATCTCTCAAACAATCTTTTCATACACTAATGCAGCAAATACTTAAACCTCAATGATCAAATTTATAACAAGCAATTTCACTGTACATGTATATTAATTAACCAAAATTAAAGTAATAGAAACCGATCGCTGGTCTTTCATTTGCATTTATTAGCGCATTACACTGGAATTTCAACCGATAATGGATAAAACCATTATAAAATATATGTCAGAAACACGTGATCAGATCTAGATTGGCCTAGTGACTTCTTCAACTCTGATGTAGATCATCTGGGTGCTATAGAAGACCACATAATTTTATTACCACAATCAATATAATAAACAATAGCTTTTGTATAGGCAAACAACATTGACCTGTCCAATTGACCTTTTATTGGGAATATTTATATTGGCGGATCCACTCATCACATATACACATAGTGTACATGTTTACTCTATGAGGTGAGTATATCTCATGATTTATTCAAAATAAACACCTGTGTTCCCTATACATAGATGTACTTGGTACGTGATAAATATTAAAATGACACGTCAAAGGTGTTACCTTAACAATTCTGTAATTCACGGATTACAACAAAACTCTGCGATTCTGAAACGCCGCAGAAGGTAATGGTAAACAAGATTGACCTGTCCGCTTGATCTTTAATTGTATATTTATTGTGGGCCATTTCATTTGTGTATATGAGAATACAGGAGAATATTCTGTCTACATCATGCAAAACGCATTATTATATATTAAATGCGAATCTTCACACAACTCATGTCTTAAGTAGATGATCGTATTTGAATAATCAGAATGAAAGGTCAAACAGACAGGTTATTGCTGTTTGCCTATAGATTCATTCTTTGTCTGGGAATCAATAAACATTCTCGCCAATTCAATTTACACTGTTTTCAATCAATACCTGAGGAGTCTATTTATATTTTGTTTAACAGCTGTAAGTCTAAATCTATCTCGTATTCATTTTTAGCATCATTTGGAGATTTAAGTCACCACAGAGACGTCATTAACATTATATAATGAGCAGGCTCTACTTCATCACTACACATTGTTATAAATAATTCATCGGATTTTGTACCCCATGCAAAGACGAACATATTACCAATGTATATATCGTTTTCCTGATTAATGGTAAAAATCACTAAATATTCCACCGATACAAAAAGTTTATCGCCTTTGTAATAATGCACGAATAATTAAGGACATTGACCTTAAGTACCATTGTTTTTTCTTAATTTCAAACGTTGCACAGTAGTTAAAATTCCAAATGCCATTCAACATGACTCGTCGCCCAATGCAATAGAGACACTGATTTGTTTCGTATCAGTATAATGAGTGAGTGGGTTGTAATATTAGAAACTGCTGTACAATTTATTTTTATTTTCCTTTGATGTGTTTTGTATCAGTATAATAGACCGAGTATGTCTGCTTTACAGTGGCTAAAACTCCAAGATGACTAGTCCCTCAGATAAACAGTTGTAGATTTTTACCGATTTATTTGGTATGATATCAGTTTAGTGGACTGAGAGGGTTGTGATATAAAACTGTAGCATTGCAAATGAATAATGTATACTAGCACATTTAAAGTAGCCATGAACGACGTCAACCTGTAAAAAACAGATCAAATATATCTTGAACTGTATTTCGTGACAAAAAGTGAAAAGGTTTAATCGGCGACGTGAATCAAAATGTAATCAAACGTAAATGGTGTCAAGCCCCTGTCAAGATTTTTTTCACTCATATCGAGGTTAACAGTACAGGATTTCCGGCGGAAACCGGAGTGTCCGGGGAAACAACTGAACTTCAACAAGCAAACTGACAAACTTCCCTACACTAGTAGCTTCAAAACTAGGTGGCGAGTCGTTATTATTTGTAAGCATGTGTTTTACCTTCAAAATACATTTGACTATTAAGCCATTGATTTCAGCAAGTTGTGGTTTAAATCTGTGCATTGGTGAAAAAAGAACAAAACACGTTAAATTAATAATTAACAAATTGTTAATAAAATAATATTTTATTCATACATCATAACAGTGAGTTAAAGCAACACAAAATATCACAATTCATAGGTCATCACACATGGTTCATCCAAACGAATTTTATATACATGAAGTTCATACTTAACAACGAAAGTACATACAGATGTACTTAGGAGTTCAATGCATGCGTGCATGCGCGTTTATGCTCATTCGTACTATTTTGGAAATTATAGATTTCCGTGGTGTTGCAATTGTTTTCTTGTATGCAATGTGCATGAAAATGAACATTGAGGTGTTATTTTACATTGTTAAAATTATCTTTAGGTTATCAAAATATTGTTGATAAGTACGTCTCTGTATCCCAAATGAGTCCAGAATGATATATTTGACATCCTATTGCTCTATGTCCCTTTTATTCTTAATTTTGATGTAGCACTGGCATGTAACTGCAGAATTAATAATATCTGTCGGTGTTGCTAGCTAGACAGGAGGTACTTACCTTTCGGAGCAGCCGGTCACACTTTCTTTTTTCAAAATTTTACATTGATTTTGGATTGAGATAAGGACATGGACAGGAATGTTTGTGTTTGATACCATCTTAATTTTTCTATGTTTGTGAATTGCCATCAGACTCCAACTTTCAATGGTTTTAACATTGAAATATTTTAACCTCTTGAAAATCCAGAAAAGTTATAAAAAGTTCTATAGATGTTGTCTTTAAGAAAATTTAGTAATTCAATATTATACAAATAGAATTTCAACCCATTTCTCTAAACAAAAAAAATCATCATATATGATATAATGATCTCAGAGAACACCCCAAAACATGCAACCAATCACAACCGATATTATTCAAACAATGGGTTAAAGATAATAAATAACAATAAAATTAAACAACAATATACAACAAATAAATAAATAGTAAAACAATTTTTAAATGTGTCTTTGATATGTAATTTTAAACATATGCTGTTTTAAGTACCCGTTAAAATGTTTCAGTAAGTTGAAATTGCATTGAAGTTGCAATGATTTGTGTATTCTGTTAGTGTTTTGAATTAAATATTTTATAAAATTTAATTTGAAAGGCAAATCTTTAATCTAAATATGAAAACTTTTATCGTGCTTTCTACTTCTTCACAATTGACGTTAAAATGATACCATAAAAATTACATCATTGATTAAGCAATTGCAATTGGCTACCAAATTCATCAGCCTCTGTTACAGAATTACCTCCATTAGCAAGGGTTACCTCCCTTCGATTGTTCACAATGGGAGATTCACCAGAAACATTTAAAGGGGTAGAATAACTTTACAAAGACGGACTTCTGGTTCTAATATTACCGCCATATGAACTTTTCTTCTTCACAATTAAACTGTTTTGATTCCAAGTACTCAGAATCTGGTATACCTAGGAGTTATTAGCCTTGACTTTATTCCAAACATGGTAAATTTGAATTTGAAAGCTATAAGCCTCAGTGTTTTGACGGACGTATTTGTAATATGACATCGTTTCAATGTATTATAAATAGAGATGCATGGTTAAAAATATGATTCAAGTTTGATGAGGCTTCTGTGATATAAATCGTAGTCCTAAGAAGAACCCAAGTAAATACACAGCTATTGACACACCAAGTCCCAAAATGGCTTCTAATTCAGTGTTACCAGTTAATGAGTATGTCTGAAGCGCTTGTTCACCATTCTGTATACACAGTGATTGCGGGACAGGTCCGCATGTAAAATTTAATCCTTTTACCTGGGTCTGACATAGACCTTGGAATCCCCATTTCAAATACGAAACTGTTGATACCCACTTCAAACCTAAAAATAAATAAAATGCTTAAGTCATAACTATGTTTAATTTTGCCGTTTCTATATACATGTATTAGGTCTTTGTACCCGTAATTTGACGTCAGACCACCAAATATACGTTGCTGTTGCTTACGCCAAATGATCGGGGGTTAGTGACGTCATTTGACTCGGTTTATCATCATCTTTTTTGCCTTTGTACCTAGAGACTGCAAATGTATGCTGGTCACATAAGGAGATCTATAGACTTATATTATTAGGTGTTTGATGGGTTAGAAAAATAGCTATAGCTAACAATCATCCCCGATTTGATTGGAAATGTTCATCTACTCTGCCACACTTAAATATGAAATACTGTAAACCTACTTATTTTCACGGTGTTCTAATTTTAGCTTATTATGCGGTCGATTGTTTTGCGCTAAAATTAAAACCAAGCGACAACTATATAATGCTTATTGTGTTAAAGTGCATATTTCAAAAACTCAAAAATTTAACTACTAAGATATGTCTAAATTTCCTATACTGCAAAAATAAATACACGCAAAATTAAATACGCTTACAGTAGTACAGGTGAGCTTTACAGCGAGCCACTAGATACCTTCTTGTCTTTCAAATTGAACAGTATTTGTTCGAAATATAGAAAAAACGTCTTTTTATCATCAAGATAACATTTCATAAATCACCACAAAATTCCCCTGCATTTGGAAAGTAATTTTGTTTCATATTTTTATTATATTTATCCATTTTTGCGAGTTCGCAACTATAATACTTCATCATACTCATTTTTTTCAATTCACATTTAAACGAAGATAAATGTTTACCAAACGACAATATTGGTTAAAAAACGAAGTGTTTTATTGAAGTTCGTTCCTTTCCAAATGGCATTCAAGTATTCGACACTTGTATAAAATCATGTATTTTACAATAGCACTTGATATCTCTCTTCTCCTCTCTCTCTCCTCTCTCTCTCTCTCTCTCTCTCTCTCTCTCTGTGTGTGTGTGTGTGTATGTGTAAAACAAGTGAGTGCATTTACTTACCTGAAAATATATTATCTAAATTAATGAAGAATCCTGCCGACATGATGAACATAGAAAATAAAGTTTGAGCGAAGAAACACGACATCTGGAATGTTGGTAAAATGGCAGAGGCGAACATGGCTAATGAACGGCTACAGTATAGTAAAATAAATAATATAGCGAACACTTGGAAAAACACAGTAACATCCATCTGAAACCCGGCTAGGAAATACACAGGTATAGTGTAAACAACAACAAAGGCTGAATGTAACGGTAACTCGCTAAATATCTGAAAAATAAAAAAAAAGATAGTGTTAATTTCAACATTTTAGCTAACGTTGTAATGATGTAAGAATTAATTATATTTTTTGATATATACATGTATATATAAAACTCTTGCTCTATTTAAAAGATATAAACTTTTTTCAGCTAGCAGGTTAAGCTGACGGTGATTTGAATAATGACTAATTAAGACAAATCCTAAGCACATTGCAAAAAAAATGCCAATATCAGATGCCTTGTTTAAATGTTTTTCGACAACACCTTAACATCTTGCAGGTATTTGCGAAAAGATTTCTGACGAACATAAACAGTTTTTACTGATATTGTTTATGAAGTATAACACTTTAGTGCTAAATTTATCATGAAGATTCTGGCAAAGATGTTTTGCCCTACCAGCAAGGATTTGGAATAGGTCCGAAAATACCGATATAGTGGAAAATGCTTCGCGAAGATAAATTCGTTGCATTACATCTATCGGCAAACAACGTCAAACTTACTTTTGCAAAATAATAGGGAGTTGTACCATACAGTCTATCTTCAAGTTCAAAGTAAAGGTAACTCCGTTCGCTATGGTCTAAAAACCAAAAAAAATATTATGTATTAGAACATGATTTTAAACAAACACAAACACACCCTGTTTTTATGTATAAATTACAACCTCACTGAGTGCACCGTAAGGGGTAAGCGCATATTGTCGAGTTAGCTACACCTGCCATGAAATCGACATTTCTAATGCAAGGAACATGGAACTACGTTTTTATATGGAGTTGTTATATTAAAACATTTTGAGTTTTCTATTCAGTTGTCATAATTATGATAATTTATTTGAATATTTCATTCAGAAAATTAAAAAAAATATATAATATGACAGTCGTCAAACTTTGGAAAGAGACATCCTGCTTATAAACAATATTGTAATGACCACCGTGCACCTAGACCTAGGCTTACAATATAATATGACAATGATTTTTAGATTCACTGATTCAGCTATTATTGCGTTTTATCCAAATAAAAACCACTTGAAGTGTCTCAGGTTGTACCAATTTTGATCAAAAGAAAAGAAATCACTATCAACACTTTGACTACCAAGTGTAATAAATTATTTCTCAACAGAGTCCCATCATGATATTCAAATACAAACAATAATAAAATGAGAGAGTGACTGAGTAAATAAATAATTGTTTAAAAGTAGCATCAGCAGGATTACAGCTATTTGTTTCTGTGAAAGTACTTTCAAGCTTAAAAACCATGTGGTCAAAATCATAAAGAATTCCATATTATAATCAATTAGAACAAAACAACCTTACAAAAAGATCGAATAATAATGCTGTCAATATGTGAATAGATTTTCGTACGAACTATAAGTTACAACAATCTGCATTGACAAATCATCACAAGATATGTCTCATGTTAACCGTTTCGATAATCAATTACCGTATCTAATGCAATATATACATCAGAACATTTGACATTTCTCTCTTATTGAAAGTATATGCGTTTTATTCTTGACATGTCTTTCATCTGCGACAGTTTTATTGTTTGGGATCGGGGGATTAAAAAATAGAGCAAAGAAACGCTGTTTTAACATGAAATCAATAGGCCTGCATGACACTGAAGCGGGATGAGGTGGAGTACAGAAATTGAGTTTTACGTCCTAATCAAAATTCTTTTACTTTTATCGGAACGGTAAGTTCATTAAATAGGGATACACAGAGAAAACGACTGAATTAAATTTTCGTCAATTGAACCGAGAAACTCTCACGCTAGTGCCTGATTCCCAATGAGATTCGAACCTAGGAAACCAGTTGCTATAAACATAATGGAAATCGCTTAGCTCTTGTGTGTTTTCTACAGCAGCAATGTTATACTTACACTGTGCAATGAGGTCTAAGATTACCAGGTATGGGTACATAGAACTGACGATGTACATTAGACCAAACCAATCTCGCACTGTAAACTGGTCCAGTCCTAAATTAAAATATACCAGCCCAACAACAACGGACATGGATATGGCTTGTATAAATTGTGTGGCAAGAAAGAGGTAATCTTCAACCAAGTTCCTTGTGCAGCGCCTGTAAAATACAAACTTGTAACTAAGTGCTTATTTATTGATGTTGAGACCGACATTCACATATCCTTTAATCAATACCAAGGATTCATATGTCCTTCGAAATAGTACTTTGCAACTGATGGTGACGTATCTATATATTCTTGACTGAGAGGCAAAACGCCGTGTAAATGATTAATAAATCGTCATTAAGGATTAAAATGGATTTATTTTGCTTTTTTGGATTATGATTTAATTGGAATCTTATTTGTATTATGTATTTTATTAAACGTACCTAAACAATATGGAGAATTGTTTGAACGAACCAGGTCGGCCATCTTCAAGACTGTTGAACATAGTCATAACCGGAAGCGACTCCTTGCTGCCTATATCCGGTTCATTCCCCGATTCGCTATCGGAGGAAAGCGTAAGTCGATTTTCTTCAAACTTCTGTACTAATTCATGTACCGTATCCAAACTTTCCTTTTCTGTTGCAGGAGACGTTGTGTCAATAGTCGCTAAATCAACTAAAGTAACAAAATAAAAATGAAAAAATATTTTTTAAGAAATGGAAAAAGTTATATATGTAATTAAAAAGACAAGTCAAAAAATCTGCGCTCTTTATTTGATAATTATATCCACTTTCATCTATAAACAGGGCGATAGCTGTAATAAGGGCAGCAAACCTGTTGTGTCAAGAATTTACCGCAATAGGAACCTGAACTGCCTTCATGTTGAAACCGCTACTTTTTATCAGATTTTTCTAAAATTTTTGTGCTCTAAATATTTCTTGACAGGTTGATTAAAAACAATTTAAAATTGACAACATGGAATGCCACAAGCAGTAAATGTTAACTCGAATCTTAACAAAAACTAGGTTTCTGTTTGGAGCGGGGAAGGTAATGTTTTAACCCCAAGTCAATATTTGTTTCACTGATATCGACTACGGGATGATGGATGAGATCGAAGTCTGTGTAGAAAACCAAAACCCTTTGGCAAGTCAATTGACAAACTTTCTCACAAAGGATATACTCCAATGGGATTGGATTCTAGAAGGCGGGGGCGCTGTGATTTGTAAACATGTTACTTTAGCTAATCTTGTGCATTATTTCATTATTTGATGCGGGTGAATTGGAATCTAGAAGACGAGGGCCGCTGTGATTTGTAAACATGTTACTTTAGCTAATCTTGTGCATTATTTCATTATTTGATGCGGGTGAATTGGAATCTAGAAGACGAGGGCCGCTGTGATTTGTAAACATGTTACTTTAGCTAATCTATGCATTATTTCATTATTTGATGCGGGTGAATTGGAATCTAGAAGACGAGGGCCGCTGTGATTTGTAAGCATGTTTTCTATTCAGCTGATCTTGTGCATTATTCCATATTGATGCGGATGACTTAATAAATACATACCATAGAAATCACAAGGATTAGTTAGCTCTGGACAAGGATATCCGAATCTGGTAAAATCGTCTACCATCTTCTCTGCTTTACCAAAGTATACTACTTTACCTCTGGACATTATCATTATAACATCAAATAATTCAAAAATATCTGATCTGAAAGAACAAGAGATAAACTTATAACACTTTGACTCTTTGCTTTTCCAACGAAAATCCAAATTCCTTGCATATCGATCATAATTACCTGCCATGTGCTGAATTAAAGAATATTATATTATAAAGTAGACTTTTTGAAGTCAAATGGAATATTAGTTTTGTATTTGTTTAACCCTTATTTAACTTTAAAGTTAAAAACTTGCGAACACTTGCACATTTGAACAGTCAGAAGAGTTATTTTAACGGCCATTTTAAAAAAGGCAATTTTTTGACATTGAAATATACCTGATGCGGATAAATTAATACAATTCATGGAACATATAAAAACGGTGTACATAAATGTATATATATGATTTCCAGTACAAACTTTGAACTCTAAACAACAAAGAAGTTAGGTTCAGTTACCGAGTGACCAAGGTACATGTATGGACAGTAGGAGTTGCAGATATAGATAGTAGCTAAAGAGAGGAAGGGGTGATAAGCTTTCCGGCATTTATTCGATAGCCTAGTGTTAAACTTTCGACAGGTCTGTACTGTATTTGGAATTATTCCATCTGTCTGACTTAGGTTAGATACAAAATCAAATATAGCAATTTAAACTTCGTTAATATGCACAGGCGCACGTTGTATAACAATCACAAGTGCACTCTCAATGTCAAATAATGAAATAAATGCAGTCGATGTTAGAAAATTGAAATGTACATCTGAAAACCTGAAACAGACAATCAAATCAGTTTCCTCCGCTGTTTACATTAGAGACTTAAATTATCCAATAAAGCTGGCGAAATGCTTAAATTTATTTTGATTGATCGGTTGTAATTTCATGAGTTTTACGTGAAAATCCCAAAATAAGCCGACTAACGTTATTTATCTGTCTTAAATGACACTGGGGGAACAATATAAACAATATAACGATTTTAGCTGTCAACAGGGTGATCATCATCATTCTAGTTTCAAAGGTCCATGAGGTTATACATTCACTTAATACATTTTTTAAAGTAACGCTTGAACATTTAAAATATTTTGATAATTTTGTAACGGTTTTAGAAAACCATTAATTTATGATTAAATTACGGAAATCTTATTACTAATTTACAGGTTAGTTATGTGAGAGAAATGAATACCATAGATCAACGAGAGTTAGTTATGTAAATCCAGAACCCAGTTGTCGAATCCTGATTAGTTTAATCAATGATTAACAGAATTTAAAAAGACAATATAAATCAACATAACATTTTCAAATTTAAAGTTTTATAATGATATGGTTAAGTTTGATGGAATTCTATTTACTTTTAACATCATTCAACTTTAATTTCACAACAGATTGGAAATTATGCAAATTCCAATTTTGTCCAATCAATTGGTTAACTAATCAAACTTTGTGCAAATGGTTCTAGATGTTTGATGTCTTGATCAAGTTTCATATTGGGTAAGATAAGAAACAGTGTCATTTTTAAAAATATACACTTCAAATTATTCGAATGTCTTTAGTAAACTATCATCAATAGTTCTCGATAATCCCACTTGAGATTGCAAGTTTAGAGTAAATTCTTTTACCTTTTTTATACTAAAGAAGACTCCGATAGTCTCATAAGGTTTGGCGTAATTAAGGAGAATGCCATCTAAGCACATATGGCGCTAGGATTAAGTCTACCATGTAATGATCCTTTATTAATAAAATATCAAAGATGTCTAAAATTGCATTATGGGTTGGCCAATAAAAGCTGATTTATGTTTCATAAATAACGTATACGTGACGTCTTTACTGATCATATATTAATTTAATATTGCGAGATTATTTGTTTCAGTCATAAAAGCGCTCCAAATTAATACCTAGGAAAAATATTTTAATATCGGAAAATCTAATTGTAAATCTTATTATCTGAAAATATAGATAAAAGTATAAAATAAGAGAATAACTTAACATGTTAACCAAACATTTGAAACAACCCAGATGTTTGGAATGTTATAGTAAAACGTGTTGTGTACTCATTTGTATTATATAGCTTACAAGGGAAACATTTTGACTAATATTGAAACCATCGAATTATTTTTTTACATGCTTTAAGTTGAAAAACTATCACAGAAAACATTTTTACTCTTAAACGATGAAATTAAATTTTAAAATCATTGTTGTAGATTATTTTAATTTTGAAACATGTTGAGACTTTTGGGTTCCAAATTTGTTTAAAACAAATTGGTTCTCTCCAAATGAATGTGTGAAATGGCTAGCTGAAATGTTCTTTTTGGTTTTAAATTATTAAAGAAGACATTTTGACTCTTAAAACCATCAAATGACATTTTCGATTTCAAAAATTAATTTTGTACATGCTTTTCGTTTTAAAATTATTCGGGGATTTGTCACTTGCTTAAAACAATTTGGTTTCATCCGAACACATTTGTGCAATTTGTTCACTAACAAGCATTCAATGTTTAATTAACACCTTACCTTGGTTGATGGATTGACATAAGCACAGTTCTGTTGTTTCTAGCTAGTTTCGCTAACGTTTCTACTAGATGATGAGCAGTAAAGGCATCTAAACCAGAGGTTGGTTCATCAAGAAGAAGAATACCTGTTTGCAAGTCAAGAAATAACATTTGTAGAATAGTAAATATAAAACATAGCGAAAGGCGGAGTTGAAAAACAAATATTGGCTTTTAAGAGTTTGAATCCGTGAGACTTTAATAATTTGTTTTCTCTTTTTTCTTTTCTTTCAAATGCACGCTAACATTTTAAAAAAAATCTTTCAATAACTTATATTGCGACTTTTAATTATTATATTCATACATTATGGATTCATAACAGTGCATGTACATAACATGAAAATATGAATATGATAACACTTCTCTTTTGAATTAAACTATTATTTATAAGAATTACAAATTACCATAAACAAAACCTGAAACATGCCAATCACAAACTTAGATGCTTCCATGCGATTAGAGGGCGCCAGTGGCCGAGTGGACTAAAATCGTGATTACAGAACAAAGCGCCTCTCCACCTTACAGTTCGAATTCCCTTCAGGACAGACCAAAGTATTACATTTTTTAGTTTTGTTTTACCAAATAGATCTGGTTTCCTCTATCATCATTGAACTGACCATATCGATACAAGTGAAAAAACTGAACTGGGATGTATTCCATTTCCCCCACTCCTCTCAACTCCATTCGATGAAATAACTGGTGCCTTAACAGACAATTAAAGGAGAACTGTAAAATAGTATGTCTGTAATGAGGAGTTCACTTCCGACTCAGGGATAGGAGGGGCATATTTTCGTTGATGCAAATAAACGAGCTAGGAGATCAGGAAGGCGTTCTCAACAAGATTTTTTAATGTAGCAAAAGCCTTAATTCCATGCAATCTGAACATAATCATAATATCTTGGAAAGAAAAAAGTGCCGGTAACACCTTCTGGCCCGCCACTGCTACTGAGATAGCCCTCATGTCTGTACAATATTAATTACTTACTTGGATCAAGTAACAATTGTATTCCTATACTAACTCTTCGTCTTTCTCCACCAGACACACCCCGGCTTTCTGCATTGCCCACCTTAGTATCGAGACATGGCTAAGACCTAATTCTGCTATAACGCTGTCAACCTAAACGGAATATCCAATTTAATTATTTTATCTGTTATGTCATTAATCAACTGTATCAGATCGAAAATGGAAAACGGTAAAAGCGGGAGATACTTTTTGTGCTGTGTAAACTTTTTTTTCGTGATGTTCAATTTGCATGGTTTTCAGAAAAAACTACAATTGATGTGGTTAATAAGTTTGTTATATATTTCATTTCGTTGACATGAAAATTCGTTGGTCAGGATTTCCACCAAAATAACGACAATTATGACAACACAAAAATAAGTGATTTTACAGTATACAAATAAGAACAGTCCAAATGTGCTTTCAAATAAAGCTACAAATGTAACTAGAAGATGCGTACTCTTTCGAACCACCCATACTCGCTTGCCCGGTGGAAGTTTACGTATTCCACTTAATTTGCCAGTTTTCGAAGTTTGATTTGTACTTCAAACATGGACGAGTGTTTGTGTTTCATATTACATCTCTTTAGTATTGTAAAAACATTGCATCACACTCTTATAGAAATTCGTAAACTGTTATGTCTGCAATGACAACCTGTGGGGAGGGTCTAGTTTCTCATTGGCATTATTAGTTAAATATACCTACAGAACATGACGTTTGTTTCTCAGTAGTTTGGAAATGAAATGAATAATTTTGTATTTGTTGAAAATACTGAAGTGAAATATTTTATGAATATGTTAGAAAACAAATTGTATAAACTACCGGAAGTAGTTCCGTCAAAACTGTAAATTTATAAGAAATAAATTGTCTTAAAGAAGATTACTTTATATCCAGTCGAGACCTACCGGATATACTTTATATCCAGTCGAGACCTACTGGATATGAAACAACGTAAAACTGCAATTAATTGTGTTTCTCCAATCCAAATTTAAAATGTCTAGACGACAGGAAACTGTCTCAAATACTTCCAGTTCTGCAGTTGAGTAATTTGCATAGTTTTACTTACCCGAGCCTCTATCTGTGAATGTAGAAATTTTGATGGCAATTTTAACTGGGCTACGAACATTAAGGTTTCCTTGACTGTTAGATGGGCAAGCAGACGATCGTCTTGTCGTACATATGCAGAACACGCCCTGATCATGGAGTTTGTCCTCGCGACAGAATTCAGGTAGACTTCACCACTAATTTCACCACCGTCATTTCTGCCAGCAATCACATCTAAAAGACTTGTTTTTCCACTACCTGGAAGGATATACAGAATGCGATACAGACATGTTGAAACGTTTATTGCTGAGCTAACGAAAAAGAGTGGAAGCTCGTCTGCCGAGTATCCGAGATGTGGATAAGTAGTGATCTGACAGCTGTCGAGAGATAGATAACAGCTGATGAAGAGCTGTCAAAAATCGAAATAAAGCATCCGAGGTTTGGGGCGGATTAGTCCGACTAATCAGCCCACTAAACCCCCATTTTAATTTTTTGACTTTTTGGAGGTTTGTGGTCTGACAGCTTCCATTATTGAATTCTTGAAATTTCTGGCGAAAACGGCAGAAACCAAAACACGCGTCGATAATTTCCATTATTTCCTTACCTCGCTCTTGTTGACAACATGGAACACTTCCTAAAACATTAATCTACCGATCCATCTTAATTTTTAATTAAAATCCATCGATATCGGTAGAAATACAAGGTTTTCTGATGTCTCTTCAGCTCTCTGCCACTTTCACATCGTGAAGACATTACTAATTTGCATTGACCAATCAGATCGCGCGTTGCATTTGGATGGTGAAACTCGCATTTCTATCTTTAGAAAGCACATGGCGATGTTTATTTACATTAGTAATTCACTTATTAATTGTGTTTTACACTGTGATTTACATGACGTTTAAATACTTTACAAAAGTTAACATTAAAATGTATGCAAAACATTTAGAGATATAATTGTCAGATTATATGTAGACTTTCAAATGGAGTAGCGTCTTCTCTGTATATTTTGAAAATAAAAATTTATATTCTTGACCCCTCTCATCTTTTTCTAGTTTCTGGAAATATTATTCCAGTAATTTTGGATTTTTTAGCATATCTATGTATATATGTATGTTCATGCAAAATACAGTTAAAAATTAAACCCTATGACAAAATTTACAGTGTGGTCGGGATGAATACAAGAGAATTAATTTTAATGGACTTGCTAACAAATACTCTTGTGTTAAACTTTATATATTACAACTGGTTTAAAAAAAATTATAACTCTACGATCTACAAAATATAGGTAAAAACTTGACAGCATTTCAGGAGAACATGCAAGTTCCAGATATGATAGTAAATCACCCAATTTGAGAACTTGATTCATTTAGATATAAACGAGAAAAATGATGGAAAATCTTCACTAGATGTAGTACACATGTCTTCACGTGATATTTATAAAAATAAAATAACTAAAATTATATGTTATACGTGTGAAAACACCATTAATAACGTGAATTACTCGTGTAAATAAACATCGACACGTGCTTTCTAAAATAGAACTGCGGGTTTCACCATCCAAATACAACGCGCGATCTGATTGGTCAATGCAGATTAGTAATGTCTTCAAGATGCAAAAGTGACAGAGAGCTGAAGAGACATCAGAAAACCTTGTATTTCTACCGATATCGATGAATTTTAATTAAATGTTAAGCATGGATCGGTAGAATAATGTTTTAGGAAGTGTTCCATGTTGTCAGCAAGAGCGAGGTAAGGAAATACTGGAAGTTATCGACGCGTGTTTTCGTTTCTGCCGTTTTCGCCAGAAATTTCAAGAATTCAATAATGGAAGCTGTCAGACCACAAACCTCCAAAAAGTCAAAAAATTAAAATGGGGGTTTAGTGGGCTGATTAGTCGGACTAGGGGCGGATAAGCAGGACAGACGGACAGAATGATTCCCAAAAATAATTGACCATACATTATTTTATTTCTGAAGGACATTTATTCGTATCAAAAATTATTTAATTGAGAAGTGAAGATGTAGATTTCCAATACGTATGTGCACATCAACCATACTGAACAGAAAATATCGTCCATTATCCTATGACAACATTTTTTTATTCACGAATAAAACGTCCAATTTTCTGACGTCAATTTCTCAGAACATCACAATAACAATTAAGTATGTTTTTCGCATTTATGTAAAAGATTTGAATGTACTTGATGATTCTAGATGGTTTGTATAAAGGATTTTGTAAAAACAAATTCATGCTGACAATTCACAGCGTACATAATCATGTTTGATCTTTTATTAAACTGTTTTCCTCCACATATAAACACGGCCTTAGCTTCTTGTCAACTCTTTATGAACTCATCTTACCAAAAAACAATGACAAACACAATAAAAAAAACAACACATATACTTGATATTGCTGTATCATGTTCTACTGATATGTAGTTTGGATATCAAAATGATATTATGATCTTGTTAATTTATCCCTGGGTTTGTACCCTATCATATATCCTATGATCATCTAAAATTACTTGATTTGAACCCTGTGATCATCTAAAATTACTTAATTTGAACCCTGTAATATATATATATATATATCTTCATGTGATATGCATTACGGGTTAAAGCCGTTCACTGTGCTTGTAATAAAGAGTGAATAAGGTGGAGCAAAACACGAATTTGTATAAATTGGTAAAATATACGGGACACAATGGGAAAAAAATAAGAGATTATTATTATTGTTGTTGTTGTTGCTGCAATATTTGAACGTCGCAATATTTAACGTCAGCAATATTTAACCTATTCTCGACGCGATCAAGACTATTAATCCACAAGGGTTAATCTGAGATGTTCATTTCATAGGTTCGTGAAATCTAAGAGTGTGTTTTGTGGCCTGTCTTGTTTGTACTAGTATTTGAGCCTCAGTATTTATTATTTGCTAGCTTAATGAAAGAGTATGTTGATTGCAAGCAAATCATTAAATATTACTCATGTCACATTACCACCGACACCCAGTGGATACTCTTAATACTGATGAACGCCAGACCAATAAACAGTATTTCAAATTTGAAAGTCTCCTGTATGACCCAGTATGTGGTTCGAGTCCCAAACAGCCCACCATTTTAAACACAAATCCTCTAACACTAAAAATATTTGTTAAAAAAGAAAAACCCACAAAGTATATATGGTTTACATAACCCCTCAGTTTTTATGGTTCATTTAGTATTTGTCTGAGAATAATTTTAGTTGATGTTTCCCGAGAGAAAAATCAAAACGCTTCACATTAACAAGACATCACAGTTAACTGCAATTATGTCTTATCAGCGACAAATCCTTCCACTGGTTCAAGTGATTGGGTTGTCGATAGCTACATGTGTGTAGACCACCTACCTTCGTTCGGCAAGCTGACAAACTGACAAACATTTTCGCATACGCTAAGATCTGTGCTATGGTCCGTTAATAAAGAAACACTTCATAACTTAGGCAATATTCTTTAGTTGTTAAAAGATACCATGCCAACCATGGGCTCCTTATCATGTTATATTTAGTAAAACGTACATATATAGATTTCTTATCGTGTTATTTATAGTAAAATTGATATTGGCGGATTTTTAACAATCCATTATTTCCTAACAAAAATTCAATTTTTGATGATACTGTTTACATACAGTATCGATATATCGAACGTTTAACACCTACATTTGTAGCTGACGTAAAGAGTCGAAGTTGGTCTGCCAAGCGATTGAGATATGGATAACCAATGGCAAAAAAGTTGCCCAGAGATATAAGAATCGAGGAGCTGAGACGAGCAACAAATCAGGATAATCACGTGACTTTGGGTACATATAACAATATCCGGAAAGGACACGGAAAATGGTAACCTGGAACAGCCGTATTTGGCGCCAATACGTTAGCCTGATGATAAACTTTCGACAGGCTTGTACTTAGCGTTTTATCATCAATAGAATGATAAGGTACAAATATCAAATCAAACACTCACCGGAACTTCCTAAAATAGCCAACATCTGTCCACTTTTGGCGGAGAAGGAAACCTTGTCCAGTACCTGGTGGGGTTCTGAATCGTTTATCCATTCCCATGGCAACTGTAATGCTGATATTCTTTGAAATATTGAAAGATTTATTGGGTTGACGACATAACTGAGATTTTCCACTTTCAGATCAATAGATGGTCTTTGACCAGAGCTGAAGTCTATGGTGTACACTTCTGGCCTGGACACCCTGTTCATGTTGGTCATTTCAATCTAGAAGTAAAAGCGAAATAACAGTCATGTTAATTATCACAACAAATGTATTTATTAGTTGCTTATTGAACTTCACTTTACACTTAACTCATAATTAAACTGCAGTACAGGTCTGTCGAAAGTTTAATACTGAGCTAAAGAAATGCAATCGGAACGAGGCTACCGATTAGCAAAAATTGGAATATAGAGTGACCGAAAAAATGCCGAGAGACCGTTGACAGCTGCAGAGAAATATAAAGGTAACGGGGCCAGAAGGGGCTGCTGATTCGGCACCTATCTGTTAATTTAGTGTTTAATTTTCCACAGGTCAGTACTGAATGTTATCGAACTAAATTGTCTACTGTTTATCACTTATTTATTTAGTAATCACCGATTTAATTGATATCGGGGATATCTAGTTGTGACGCTTTATATGTACACAAACAGAGCAAGGTACAGTATACAACAACACCAGGTCAACACGTTAGCTTAGTGTTAAACTTTCGACAGGTCTGTACTGTAGCATAGTGTTAATCTTTCGACAGGTCTGTACTGTAGCATAGTGTTAATCTTTCGACAGGTCTGTACTGTAACATAGTGTTAAAATTTCGACAGGACTGTACTGTAGCTTAGTGTTAAACTTTCGACAGGTCTGTACTGTAGCTTAGTG
The DNA here is from genome assembly GCA_021292105.1 of Anadara kagoshimensis. Classification (NCBI taxonomy): domain Eukaryota; kingdom Metazoa; phylum Mollusca; class Bivalvia; order Arcoida; family Arcidae; genus Anadara; species Anadara kagoshimensis. The sequence goes on from CM037858.1 coordinate 49,391,748, forward strand.
TTAAACTTTCGACAGGTCTGTACTGTAGCTTAGTGTTAAACTTTCGACAGGACTGTACTGTAGCTTAGTGTTAAACTTTCGACAGGTCTGTACTGTAGCTTAGTGTAAATCTTTCGACAGGTCTGTACTGTAACTTAGTGTTAAACTTTCGACAGGACTGTACTGTAGCTTAGTGTTAAACTTTCGACAGGTCTGTACTGTAACTTAGTGTTAAACTTTCGACAGGTCTGTACTGTAACTTAGTGTTAAACTTTCGACAGGTCTGTACTGTAGCTTAGTGTTAAACTTTCGACAGGTCTGTACTGTAACTTAGTGTTAAACTTTCGACAGGTCTGTACTGTAACTTAGTGTTAAACTTTCGACAGGACTGTACTGTAGCTTAGTGTTAAACTTTCGACAGGTCTGTACTGTAACTTAGTGTTAAACTTTCGACAGGTCTGTACTGTAACTTAGTGTTAAACTTTCGACAGGTCTGTATTGTAGCTTAGTGTTAAACTTTCGACAGGTCTGTACTGTAACTTAGTGTTAAACTTTCGACAGGTCTGTACTGTAACTTAGTGTTAAACTTTCGACAGGTCTGTGCTGTAACTTAGTGTTAAACTTTCGACAGGTCTGTACTGTCACTTAGTGTTAAACTTTCGACAGGTCTGTACTGTAGCTTAGTGTTAAAATTTCGACAGGACTGTACTGTAGCGTAGTGTTAAACTTTCGACAGGTCTGTGCTGTACCGTTAAAAGTGTTAAAAGGCAAAAAATAAGCAATATTTTTAGTTTGAAAGTTACAAATACAAATGACAATGAACAAAGATTTAAAAGTAAAAGGGTTTAGTACTATACCGCTATGATTAATAAGTGTGAAATAGAAATCTGTGTTTGTGATGTGATCACGCTATTTTTGTGGTTTTTCAATTAACAGGTTTCACAGATTAACCGTGTTTTAAGATTTTTGTTTATTTGTTGTATTGATTGATAGTCATTTAATCTATTAGTATAGTATTAAAGGTCATGTGTGGCTGTTTTTAATTAAAACCAAACACAATCTGTCAATGCAGATTGTTAGTGTCATTAACTCTGTAACATATCAATGACAAATACTAGTGTTGTTTTTACTAAAGCTTGAACAAGAAGAAAGGAAAAAGCCAGATACTCTAGCGAACATAGGCTGACTCCAAAAAGGTTATAATTAAAATACAGTATTACAAACAGAAAATATAGTATGACAAGGAAAAGCAAAATGACATATGAAATTATGTGTTTTTTGTCAAGAATAATTGCCGAGTATTAATTGCACATGTCGCAAGAAGAAGACATACTAATGTATACGTAGCTTCATAACACAACATTTTTATTGTGTGGTCATATATGAAATCTTGTTACTGATAAACTTGTCTATGAAGTATGTTCTTTGTTGTTCATTCTCTATCAATCGCCTCTAATTGTAAACGTCCCCTGTAGCGGCCACAAGGTGTCTTTCGCGTGCATTGAGACACGGAACTTTGAGTTTCATCCGAAAGACTGCTCTATTATTGAGCTTTTTACAGCTCTAGTAAAGACAGGAGATGAAAATAATCTAAGAAAATTTCCAAGTCCCCAGTGAGGTTCGAACCCACACCCCAAGTCTTCGAAAGCTAGTGATAGAACCACTCAGCCATTCCCGCCCATGTTTGCTTCTTCTGAACCTATACAGACGAGTAACTGTTTAGTTCTTGTACAATGTACTTCTCATTGATAACTCTCTACCCGTGAAGCTTTTTCAATTACCAAAGAGAGGTCAAAACGTAGGTCATCGCCTTGGTCAGACACGGGTGGTGTTTTAACCTACTTTTCTAGTTCTGTTAACAGTTTACATTGAATTCAACAAAATATAGGAGTATCGAGGCATCCATACATTTTAATACATGCGCTAATTATTACACATGAACATGACATTTTATTGATAAGCATAAAAATAAGGGATGGCATGCCAATTAAAAAAATTATGTAATTTGAAATATTTTAATCATCATTATTCGTGAAATACATTTCGAGATAACGTAGTCATAAGATATAAAGACATTAAAACACACAGGAAATAACTTGTAACATTAAAATGGAAATAAAATCGCTTTTGACATTTAAATTTCGTTTAAATCATACTAGAAATAGAAGAACAGACTAATCACAAGCTTATAGCATGCATCTGCCTGTAATATAATATGCATTATTATTTGTATCATTATTAGAATAAATTGATTTGGTAATATGAATCACACTAAACGCCACTTTCAACATAAAACGTGACGTAAACAGCGTAAGAAATTTTAGCACAGAAATTCAAATCTAGTGGTGCAGTTATGCCAATGATCGTAATAGTGACGCAGAACCTGGAGCCAAATTGTGTGTCACAGCCATTTTTAAAAATCAATTTCCCTGACTAGCCACTATGTTTGCGAAGTCAGATCCGTATTGGACTGCTGGCCCATTAACTCTAGCAACGACAACTGGTATCTAGAAGTTGAAACAATATCGACACATAGAAGTAACGAAGAACATAAATGAATCAAAACGACCAAAAAACATACCTATCCATGTTCAAATTACAATCCCAAAAGCAAAGTAAAAACTAAGAACACTGGGAAATTGAATTCAACGCGCGAAAGTGCTCCTGAAGGGTATACTCCATTACCTAATGATGAAATCTTGCTTCTGAAGAGCCAGTGACATTTTTTATTAAATGTTGAAATGAGAATTAAAATTTACTTAATGACCTTCCAAGTTAGAAATAGAATTTATTGTATGAAATTGTAAGAAACAAAATAATGGCATTTGAATGATATGCAAAAGTATATAGAACTTAATTAGGTCAGACTCGGTTCAGGATTAAACGTACAAAGTAAACGCTTTACTAACTGAGAAGCTTAGGTTTATAAGACGTATTTGTGAACAACGAAGCCGTTCCTACAAGATCTGTTTCCGATCAATAATATTTTTTTCTCCAAGTAAACATCTTATTTAACAAGAAACGTCCACTTAGCCTTACAAGGGAACCATTACAAGTTATATATAGATGTATGGTCATTGATTGGGATTAATGTAGTGGTTAATATTGACCACAAGATGACCAGGCTTCTACGGACAACGATGTATCAGCATTACTATTGCCTGCGTCAATAATGAAAGTGATATTCCTAAACGGTCATTGCAGTCTCTAATTAATCATGATGGATGAAATCATATATGATGCGGGTACCGGTAGTAACTCAATTCTATCTAAGTTCAAAATTATATATTTTGATATAAACAACCGGGCCTTATCGATACGGTGACATAAAATATAATATCTTTTATTACTTAGGGTTTGATCCAGTATAGTACACACCTGTCGAAACATTTTAACAATGAAGTAACGAAAAGGAGTAGAAGCTCGACTGTCAAGTGGCTGAGATATAGATAGCTTATGATCAGAAAGTTGTCAAGAAATTAAATGCAGCTGTCAAGATATAGCAAATCAAAAACAAACATACTAATCCATGTCCGAATCACAATCCAGAAGCAAAGTAAAGACTTTGAAACTGACAAGTTAGATTAAACACGTGTAATCCCACCAGGGAAGTGAGGCCGGGTGCTCCAGAAGGGCAAGCACCTCCTGTTTAGCTAGCTTAACCGAAGGGCAGAGGTGAACTGTCGATTCTGCACTTTAGTGTTATATTAGTGTTCAACACACGACAGGTTTTCACTGTATTTTGGTAATGTTGCTAAGTTATTTACACTGTACAAACACTCCAACATCTTTAGTTAAGGACTGTCGCTAATATGCTATCATTATAGAAGAGTTTCACAACTCTTTATGTCCTTACATAGATTTTATAATTGTAAATGCCAACGATTATATATCTATGTAAGATGTGTTGATGAAAAATTCAATGAATATGCACTTATTAAACGTTTGATTTTGATACACTTACAAATACACATTTACACGACCATCGAATAAAATTGTATCTCTCATATCACAGACTCTAGAAACCTTGTAAGAATCATTTAAGACGTTTTTGTTTCATAATTTTGGTCCAGACCTTACTGATAATATAAGGAATTGTGTCCAAAACGGCCGTCTAGTGCTGTAAAACTTGTAGCATATATAATAATCATATATATACAGCACCTTTCAATTTGGAAATAAATTCCTCAAAAAGATTTTAGGAACCGCCTTGGGTACTAAGTTCGCCATATATGATATATATATTATATATATATATATATATATATATATATATATATATATATATATATATATATATATATATATATATGCATATCATATATTATGTTCTCCAATGAAAGAATTAGATTAAGAATCTTATTTTCTGTATACTAAAGCAGGTATCAATGCTTTAACATTTTCCAATGCAACAAAATGTAATCATTAAATCATATGACTTTCTGGAAATTATATATGGTGACATCAATCTCCATATAAATTAATAAATGGACCTGAATATCAAATACAATAAACATGGTTTCTAGAAAGTATACATGGTGATGTATCAGTTTCCATAGAAAATAATAATACGAACTGTTTTTTTAAAACTTAAAATTAATGACTGCTATTTGAAGGATTTGCAGTGTATTTATGCTAATGCTAAATTGTTCAATAATCGGTAAATATCTTTACTGGTCATCATTTATAGCACTTATCAGGGTAGTATTTAATGTACGATAAATGAAATTTTACGAGACATGTTATGTAAGGTGGTGATAAAAACTAGTTACACTGACAGTATCGGTACAGATGTACCGGACACTGCAGGCCTGTCGAAAGTTTAACACTAAGCCAACAAAGTATCGAATCAAAATCTTGTCGGCCTTTGTTAGCCATGACTCGGTAGGTGCTATCTACCTCTTGGCAGCTTTTAGCTCACTAGCAACCCATGCCTCGATCATTCAGCACTCGTTTTGATTAGCTCAGTGTTTAACTTTCGACAGGTCTGTACTAGATACATATTAACATGCCGTGTTCCGCTGATCAATTTGTAATCAACACAGATAATATTATTCAAATAACAACCACCCTTGTGCGGTTTAAACCTTCGTTATTATTATGAAATAAGAATGTTGGAACAGTACAGTGTACAAATAACCGGTACGATCTAGAACGCGAAATCTGCTTCGTAACGGCAAACATGCACTTAGTAAACAGCCAATGCAATAAAATAAAGAATACAAAACAACAAAAAATAAAACAAGAAAATAAGAGAGTAGTCAAAATATTACATAGACATAATTGACAATAGATCATCAAAGCACAGATACATGAAAGCATACCGCCACATGTCAAAATCCCAAACCCAAAAGCTAAGGAACAACTTTGAAAACTGGCAAATTTAATTTAACACGTGAACTTCCGTCAGAAAAATCAGGCCAGGTGCTCCAAAAAGGGTAGACAACTCTTGTCTGTCTAGCTTTACCCACCATGATTGAATCTTGCAAATGTTCGTGGCATATTGAACATCTTTAAAATGACCTTATCTCACTTTTGACATAATTAAAAAAACATTATCGCATTGCTCGCCTTATGTTTTATCAAAAATCTCCGTTCTCTATCGAAATGTACTTTAACGCTATTGATTGATTCCAATATAGAAAATGAAGCTTATTTAAATCAATATAATGCCTAACGCTGATAAACCTCGCGACAATCAATTATTTTTTACTGACAGACGCTAACCCAGACTTCTCATCAATCATTCCATACCATTTAGTATCGATTATGGCGGCAATGCTATTTTCATTTTAATAATAGATATGCATTAGTTCATTCATGATTTACAGTTATATGGATGATAAAAGTAAGCAATGGTGTACTGGTAATATTTTATGTACTATTATATGGAATATTGGAATTTGCAGATTTCAACTAGAACTGTCTCTTGAAACCTAATATCCCTACCCCACCCCACCCCCAACATCTACAAGGGTTTAATATTTTCCCACGACCTTGGACCAGATCTTTGGACCATGAAGATTATTCATTTGAAGTTTTATGACAGTTGTCGATATAGCCCGGTCACGATTTTTCACGGACAGCCAGCAAGATAGACAGACATGGTGATTTCTACTCACTCATATGTGTTTGATAAAAAATCAATGCAACTTGGGACACGCCGTTGTAAACCAAAGACATAAAAAACAAAATCATATGCAATATCAACATATTGATAATCAAACTACCGGCGAATTTTTTAGACTCAACGGTCAGATCCGGCCGGTATTCGAACCTCGTTCTTTCACATACTCTACCAACCCATACCTAAAAGCTGTTCGGGTACAACGGTGGCCGAGTGGTTGAAGCGTTATACAAGGTGCCAGAATAAATCATGATTAATGAGAAAAAAAAGGTCTCCTCGCGAATAGGGAAAAATTGCTGATGCCACTTGACCAGCATTCAAACAATCAATCAACCAACCAGTCAAAACCTGCAACTTCAAATCGAAAGGACTTGTTTGATAGGAAAATTTTCAAACCTATTACAGTTAGCATATAAAATTTCAAAAACCCATAAAAGAAAACTGCTAAATATGTTTTGAATATTTGTTGCTCTAAACTATACTTGGAATTAATATTGTATGTATTTGGATGATCAATCCGTAATGTTCATACTTTGAAATTTGCAATTGCATCCTGTGTACATATAACGTCATCAGGCGTATTATTAGATTATATTTCTATATATATAAACAGGGAAGAAAGTTTTTCTGAGGTGATTGCCTTTCCCTGCTCATGCACAAGTTTTTCTACCAATGTCACATGGCATGGAGAGAACACTTGCTGTTAATTGCGGTAGGGTTGGTGGTTGGTTGTAATATTGTTTCACATCGCATCAGTAATTTTCAGATAGCAAGTTCATTAACCTCTAAGGAGTAATCTTCAACAGATGCGTGGAATGTTTTATTGTCTGTCTTATCAGTCTCATAATAGTGTGTACACTGTGATTTTAAGGTGCTAGCTCACAGTCTATACGACGAAGGCAAGCAAACCACTCTCCAAGTCACATTACACCGCTCTAAGTCACATTACACAGACATTGGCTGAACCACTCCATACCCAGTCCACTTAATACCAAGCGCCAGACGAGGTAAAACATCTAAAATTTTAAAATCATATATTATCTGGTCGAAGTTTGAACCCAAGACCTCCTGCTATCGACCGCTCTTTCCTGGAGTCATCGAGGTGGTCCGACTTCGGTTTTATCTTGTAACATCTCGATATAATGCAGTTGAAATAATATTGGTCCCTATTTCACTAATTCATATAATGACTCCCTTATTGATCCAAATATCAAAATTGCATTTTATGTGTATAACTAAAATATATCAATTCCTCTCACAATCTTTGTTTTATTTCATTGTCCATTTGGACGAGTTTTTTTTTAATTTTCTTAAGAGATGACATACTTTAATTTATTACATATTTAAGTCGATTTTCAATAAAAAATTATCATTGTCTCAAATAAAACAAACCACCTGTAACTGAAAATGTTCTTTGCAACAGTTAAAAGTATGTACTTCTATACAAGCATGTAAGCATAAGATACTACTGTCATTTACTTAATTATTTATTTATTTATTTATTTTATTCATGACGTCATGTTATATACTCTGACGTAAGCAATAACCCAGTACACATTTTATCTACCTCATCTACCTTTAACAGATAAACATAGGAATTGCTAAAACACCAGGTACGGGTGTATGTATCGCGATATCATTCTTCAATAACATTAAACCATGTCAAATGAAATTGAAATCCTGATGTCAGGTCACTATAAAATTCTTTTGGAAATGTTTATCATAGTATGTTTTTAACTTGACTAGTTAAAAAAGAACGAGGACATCTGTATATGCAGGTAGCCCTTGAAATTGATCAAATGTGAAAGTAGTAATGAGTTTAACCACCACCACATCTTCCTCTCTCTCAAACCCCCACTCCGTTGTTTCCTTTTTTCCAGTATTAATTAGAAAATGTCTAATTAAAATAAAACCTTGATGCCTTTAAAATGTGTATATATTTATGCAAGTAGCCCAATAACAAACTAGGAATGGTGTTACCACCCTCATCTCCAACTCCTCCAGTTCTTTTTACAAATATCAGTGATGGGTATTTTGTGATCAATGGTCGATGGCCATTAAAAATGTCTAAAAATAGTACGGGTATACAACTGTAAATATGCATATTTATATGTATGCGGGTAGCCCAATAAAACTGGCAATGATGTTAGCACCTCCATCCCCGACTCCCACAACTCCTACCAATATAAGTGGCAGGTTATTTGTGATCAATATCTATTAGAAAATGTCCACATACATAATTATTTTATCCTCCTCAGAGACATATAACACAATGACATGATAGAGAATGATTTGTTTGTGATGTAAACGATACAAGCGTTATCTAACTAAACAAGGCTAATCTATGTAAACAAATATTATAAATATACTCACGCCACTTGAACACATGGTGATGTGATGTTCAAAATCCACGATTTAAATTATGCACTTTTAAATGCAAGCCATAATTTGACTCTAGATTCTGTTAAGCTTTTCAAAGACCAAGATTGTGCTTTAGCGTCTGGTAGGAGAAGGGTTGAGTCACGTTCCTTCAAATGACACAAATACGATGTAGCGATTATTGATCGAAACATGGAAACGGTACTGGTTATTTTCCAACTTCCTCTTTTATGGATATATAGACAGAGCTTCAATATTAAACAGCATAAATAGTGACATTTTTACCTGTAAGAATTCCTGAAGCTTTAATTTGTTGCTAGGTAACGTACTCTTTTGGTGTCAATGAGTGACGACACAGCGGAAGTTACTTTACCAAAATATAGAGCTTCACTTAGAAAAGGTAAGATCGGTATTGTCTTGACAATGTATTGGAGAGAGAGAGAGAGAGAGAGAGAGAAAGAGAGAGAGAGAGAGAGAGAGAGAGAGAGAGAGAGAGAGAGAGAGAGAGAGAGAGAGGGGGGGTAATTGTAAAAGGTAAGATTATTCAAAACAATGTAACATGATTTTAGCTCAATGTGATTTAATATATTTGAAGAAATTTAAAACATGCTGTGATTATATCTCTCTGTATATCTTCATCATGTCGCCGTTGATTACAATATTTCAAAGAGATTTATTTTTGCTAATAACAAGCATGTATGAAGCTAACAATGTAACTAATGCTCACACTTCTCTCATTATCTCTGTTCGTCTCAAGGGAATTTGGAGTAAACTCTCTTTGAGGGGGGATGATAACTGAAACGTTGGGTTCTGTATTTATTTATTATGCCATACATTTGTAATTTTGTAAACTGTCAAGAAAGTGTGATATTATTTAAGCAACGGCAAAAAGTAACTTTCTCTCAAAAGAGGAGAGGCCTAGGCGACTACGTGATTAAAATGTCATAGCGCATCTTATTGCCCAGATTAGACTTCCATTTATGAAAGACTTAAGAATGAGAAAATTTGTCATTTGATTTTAATACCCGTAAGTCTGTACTTTTCTTTGGTTACTCTGGTTCACTTTACAATTAAAAAACTAAATAATTCCCCCTTACCAATAGCCCATTTCACCTTGCTCCTGATACAAGGTATTAAGAGTTCATTTTAATGACATCACATGTATAAAGAGTTATGCATGTCCATTTCGAGAATGATAAAAGAAAATCCAACGACTTAATTTGTTATGCATATTTGGAACTGTATCGTATAATGAAAAGTGATTTATTGTTTCATAAAAAACTCCACACGATTCACACAATGTCAAGTTACAGATATATTCACCACATGGCCATTATTCAAAACGAAAATGTTCATTTTACGCTCCCTTTTCTCTTTCATTGATTTCTTCAAATACACAAAACGGGATCAATTCATAAAACGTATCGTCGGTACAGCCAAGGTGATAAGCCAGGTTTAGGTATCGATTGATTCTTCAAGATAAGTTAACCCTTTACATTGATTTACATCCAAATTTATCTTCACTGTATACTCTGTAAAATTCAATAACCACACAAATGTTCCAGTAATTATAGTGTTGGAAAATGTAAGGAAGCGACTTATTTAAAAATAACTCGTCCATTGAAGAAATATTTAAGATTTGTTGCCAAAAATAGCTCGTCCATTGAAGAAATGTTTAAGATTTGTTGCAATATATAACAGTGTCAAATTCCAAAAACCTTAGCTTTACGATAATTTTTGTATTGCCTATCAGTAGATAGTCAATATTTTAAGAAACTGAATCCGTTTGCATATGATTACTAGTGTTCTTACAAAACAGGCTTATCGAAAAATTATTATTTTTCTTAGGAAGCGTTGTCGTATCCGGTAGCTCATATCGCGACCGTCCCCTCTTCTCTTTCTCGACAGCTTTTGGCAGTTGTTATTTACATGTATCTCTCGGTAACTTTTCGGCCAATAGCTATCCATAACTGGGCCACTCGGTAGCCGAGCTTTAACAACTTTTTGTTAGGTTCGAAATACATTTTCGTTAGGGTTGCACTGTATACTATGATATGATACAGTTTGCCATCAGAATCAATTAGTGTATCTTTGTATCCTCTAGTCACCGCTTGTTATTGCATTTTCGTAATCATTATGCACGTTTTAAGGGAAAATAAGCTTATGGATATATAACTAATGGTTATTGAGGTTTTATTTCAATGTAGAAATTGGAAATACATTTGAATTTTAAAATAAAAGTTTCTTAATAAATTTATAATTGCAATAATCTGCTTTTGAACAAACATAAATGACGTAAATTCTAAAGTTTTATTTGTGTTACTATGGTGACATTATTCTTAAATTGGATACATTCACGAAATTGATATGAAACTATTTGAAATATCTTATCATATCCAGTTTCGAAATTAAATTGATTATCCTAAATCTTTTGCTATATATATATGCAATATTCAGGAAGAAGTATCACGTAGGTTCTTGAAAATACATTTATGCTTAGTCGGATTAAATAAAAAACACACATAATAATCCGTTCTAAATCACAATCTCAAAGCAAAGTAAACACGTTGAAGCTGACAAATAAGGTTAAGCACGTGAACCCCCACTATGGAAGAGAGGCCGCGTGCTCCGGAAGAGTAGGCACTCCCTGTTTAGCTAGCTACACTCGTCACATGCAAGAAAGAAGCATGGAACTATATCCAGGGTAATTTAGGATACAAAAACATAATGCTTATAAAGAATATTGTGATGACGGCCTTTAAACCCTTTTGAGGGTCTTGATAAGCATAGGCTTGCAATATCCTTGTGTCAACAATTTATTTATAAGCAACTTGCTTCGTTGTGTAAAGTTCCCGTAGTGGGAACAATCTCTACCATAGCGTATTAATTGTGAAACAAATACAGCATAACGAAAAGAAGCAGGTATAATTCTACATAGACAAATTTAATTAAATCTATACATAAGAGATACTAAACGGCGAGAAACTTATGACATAAATTGGAACAAATAATCATTTTATGTCTCGCCGGTGTCGGATATTTTTGACTAATTTATTCACATATAAACTAATAATTTTTTTGAGAAACCATTTTGATTTTCACATGCTAGCTAAGCAGGAAGTGCTTACCCTTCCGGAGCACCCACCTTCACTTCCCTGTTGGAATTTCACGTGTATTTAACTTTGCCTTTGGGAATGTGATTTGACCATGCAAATGGATATTTGTGTTTGATCATGATTTTAACCTTCTACTTGACTGAAAAAAATTGACAATATTTAAAGTAATTTTGAACATATCTCATAAATAATTGTTCATACATTTAATAGAATTCAATCGGAACGGAGGGGGTCAGTAGCGGGGAAAGCTCATTACCGCGACATTGTCAAAATTTACCGTTCATTACCGCGACATTTTGTTAAAAAATAAAGTATACATTACCGCGACATTTTTTCATCTATATAGTATACGTTACCGCGACATATGTATAAAATTTACGATTGGTTTTAAAGAGTTCTACATGTACATGTATAAAATCAATACAACACATAATATACTCACTATCTACTCACCCTGAACTGAAATCAGTTATTGACAAAATGGCAACGATAGAGAAGTTTGTCACAAACAGAGGAAATCCTGGGATAATCGTAGATGGATTTAAATTCAGAAAAGATAAATTTTTCAAGAATTCAAAACTTTGGAGGTGCGTAGAAAAATCGTGCAAAAGTAACTGCAAAACTGATTTAGATGAGCTTCTTATATTAGGAGGAAGACTTGAGCATGATCACGACGAACCCGAGCGACGGACAATTGAGAGACAGAAAGTTCGACACGCCTGTAAAAGAAAAGCCGAAGATGAGCCATTAGAAAGACCATCTAAGCTGATCATTAAGGAGATTGAAAAAGTTGGTACCGATGAACTTGTGAGTCAGGACATAACTTCAGTAAGGCAGGCTATGTATAGACAACGGCGAAAGACGCAGCCCAAGTTACCAACTTCTAGAATGGAAACAATCGAGATGTTGAAAGAATATGAACTCAAGTCGAGTAAAGGTGAAGACATGATTTATGTCAGTAGTTCAGAATCGGAAATTGTAATGCTCACGACTAAATCAAACTTGCAATCCTTATGTCAGGAAGATGTACAGATTTTTGGAGATGGAAACATTCCAATATTGCGCAAAACATTTTTATCAATTGTATACCCTTCACATATTTCAGAATGGACAGTATATACCATGTGTATTTTTCCTTCTTCCGTTCAAAACCAAGGCATGCTATATTGAAATGTTCCGTTGCCTTGTAGATGCATGTGTCAAGGAAAACTTAACACTGAACATCAAAAATTTAAATCTTGACTTTGAATTAGCTGTTCATGATGCAGCAAGGCACTTTTGGCCTGATGTCGCTATCAAAGGATGTCAATTTCACCTTGCTCAAGCGTGGTATCGGAAGATCCAAAGCCTTGGTCTAGCGTCTGAATATAAGAGTCAGGACTCAGCAGTTGGACAGTGGCTGAAAACTTTTTTCGGAATCAGCTTTCTAGATCCTGCTGTAGTTGAGGAGTGTTTCGTCTTTGACATATTTCTGAGGCTCCCGATTCAGAAAAAGCTGTTGACTTTGCAGATTATGTAGTCAATAACTACATTGATCAGTCGTCGTCTTTTCCTCCTATTATATGGGCAGACTCCGATGTTGAAGGCAAAAGGACAACGAACGGGTGTGAAAGTTTTCACAAGGAGTTTAGTACCCTCAGTAGCATATGAAGTTCAATTGGGATTGCATCCATTGTCCACTTTTTTAGCAATGTGACTTTAAAATTGTTAGAAATATATTTAAAATGTAATTAACATAGCAACATATCATGGCGCTTATTTTTTAATTGGAACATGTTACTTTTTATCGAGTCAGTTGCCCACTATACAACATCAATTCTAATAAAACAATTGGTACGACAATGATGCTTAACATTATTTGATAAATAAAACTAGTACTTGGTGTTAGTATTATAAACTCAAGTTACATTGCAGTACCTAGCATATATTCACTCCGGTCTATAATGAAGTTCTTTGACATTTTGTTCATTAGTTCATTGATAGCATGCTGAGGTGTTATTGGTATTAATTAGTTATCTGTCATTTATCGGTATATACTGATTAAATGTCACTATGTTAATTAATATTCCTGCTCATATTGGACAAATAATACTTGGGTCCCTTGAGAATAGATAATAATGAATTGGACATGGTGAGGACAATGTATTTGTCTGCACTTTCCGTAGGGTCAGTCTCAGAGGCCCAGAGCTGCACCAAAAATACGTCATCACTCGTATAGAGAATTAATAAATGATATTATGACATTTTCCATGAGTATAGAGAGACAGAGAGTTCCAATCAATCTAACAATAATTGTGTACAGAAATTTGGAGTATAGAAATTTGGAATAAATTTTGTTCAAATTTTCCATAGATGTGTTGATGTTACGGTGCGCTAGAAGATGACACAGGATTTAGGAGTTGTATGTTTTTTGTATTTTTTTTTTCATAGCATTGTCGTTTACAAGGAGTCGAATGTTGTCCTTTGTCAAGGAAACTTAACTCTTATATACATCTATAATTTCCAAATTCACGCGATATCATATATAAAAGTAAGGTCAATATACCTCTGAAGTGTGTGTGTGTGTGTGGTGTGTGTGTGTGTGTGTGTTCAACATAGTAACATGATTGCCACCATAGTCACATTGCGCTAGAATGTACCCGGAATATCAACATTGAAAGTAATTAGAAACTGTAACGTAAATGCTAGTTACAATGAAATTAGTTATAAAATTACCTTTCCCCGACGCCGGAAATCGAACCCGGATCGTTCGTTTGTAAAGCGAGCGCTCTACTGTTTCGCCTAAAAGGTACCCATATGTAACACAATAGTAACGACTTTTAACCTGTACATGTAGCTATATCGCTACAAAACCAATAAGTAAATTCAGTACTACATTAGTATATAATGACAATAACTCCAAATATTTCAGTAACACAGAGAATCAGTCATTAGTAACAGGACATTTGGTTGAATTATTGGACTACCAGTTCATTGAATGGCAAAATTCATATGATGCATAAATCAGTTTAAGGTATTGCCATAGTCATGATGAAGACCGATTTGTGATAAATAAATCAGTATTTTTGACGTGTGTAAAACTTGTAAATTGATCTAGAAAAACAGACTTTGAATCCCTGGAGAAAAAACAGCAGACGATATTGATATTGTGGATAACCATTCAGACAAAATACGAGCATTGATAAGCTTTCATTTTCATATACGTCAGGAATATCACAAGCACATGTCGTTTTTCCCCAATGTGGTTTGGTCAACAATCAAAGCCCATAGAGCTTATATGGTCGTTTCATTAATTTTAAGATTAATTTGGCGGCCAATTATCGTTATATCCCTATTCTGATAAAATTCCGAAATCCGTTATAAAATGGGAAAGGGAAATAAGAGCACAAGAGGTTACAATATTAAGGCATGTTTAACACACACACACACACACACACGCGCGCGCACAGAGATATATATATATATATCACGCTGGAGTTGTAGGAAAATCAATGGACTAATAAACTAATTAACCCCTTATGGCATTCTTTGACTTTTTCCATTTTTCAATTTCTGATGCTCAAAGGATATGTAAAAAGTTGTACAAACCATATATACCTCGAGCACATGTCTTGGGTTCAAAAACTAATTGGCTACCAAACAAAGACCACGTGTAAAACCCATAGCGATGTTTATTGTGAACACATAACGATATAGCCAATGCTTATTTGTGAACATTCACATCGATTTTCATAAGTCAGGGGTTTGGGCTGAAGTATTGACTTATATGTGTTTACTAACACCCTATACCCGTATTAACATAAAGAACGATCTGAATAAATGGTAGCAATACTAAGGTATGCGTTTTTGAAGTGTAATATGCCAAATACGCAGATTGAAAAAGAAAGGACAATAAACATTGAACATACATAGCACCATATGTTGATATATATTAATACAGTCGTACCTGTCTATTGAGGCCACCCAAGGGAGCCAGTAAAAGTGGCCTTTATGGGCAGGTGGCTGTTATATACATGTTCAAATAATATAAAAAAGGAACAATTTGGATTCAATTCTACTGGTCTTTATAAGCAGGTGACCCTTATATAGAGGTGGCCTTTAAGGCAAGTTTTACTGTTTATATATAGTACAGGTAAGTCGAAAGTTGAACATTAAGCTACAAAATTGGTACCGAATCGGAAGTTCATGTTGGTCCCTTGTTAGCTACATCTAGACGGCTATTCTGTACCTCCAGACATTATTTCAACCACTAGCTATCCAAACCCCGGAGATCCAGCAGCTGAGTTCCGACTCCTTTTTTCGTACGCTCAGTTTATATTTAACTTTCGACAAGTCTGTACTGTAATGCTAGAGTACAGTATACAAAACTCCTTACACATTTAAGTAATAGGGTGAATCAATGAACTTAATCGTTCTCTTATAGAATTATTTGACATTTCCTTCATTGATTATATCCTAAGTAAGTCTACAGCATTATGGGTTTAGCAGTAATAAAGACGACTTTGTACATACAGAGCCGACATGGCGAAAGTTTAACACTGAGCTTACGGAAAAGGAATCAAATTCGGCTACCAAGTGACCATGGTATGGACAGCTTGTCGCGGAAAATTACGGGGAGGTTAATAGTGGCCGTCCAAAATCTGTCGAAATGTAGCTAACGAGGAGGTGGAATAAGATGGCGTTTATTAGCCTAGTGTTAAACTTTCGACAGGGCTGTTCTGTACATGTATCAGTATACAATGGAAAATTTAATGGTGTTTGGACCGACCATATTAATTAATATAAATGCTGGTATTAGACAAATAGCGATTCGATCCCTGGAGAAATCACATTAGACAGTTGGAACTGACTTAGATAACAACAGGCAGTTGAAACTGACTTTGACAATATACAAACATGTCCTATTGTCAGAGCTGAATTGGATTTGAATGTAAAATTTTTAAAAACGATCAACCATTTATTCAGTACAGAAAAGTCACAGATCAGTGCAGAGGTTGAGTTTGATGCATTTGGCGTCCCGTGGGTCCATGTTCCTTTCGTTCTCGCTTTTGGTTATGCGCGTGTCGTTTGTAAGTACCCAAACGGAAGGTGATTGCCATTTTATAGACCAAGCCTAACTGCTTGGATAAAGTTCTCGTGGTCTTAGTTTCGAGAGGAGGTTGCGTTGCTTTTGTAATTGCTGTTTGAGTGTGGACCAATGTTTCTGTTTTTAGAACATTTCCTTCATTGGTTATAAGTACGTCTACAATATTATGAGTTTAGCAGTAATAAAGGCATGTCTGTACATACATATATCAGTTTACAATAGTATACTTTATGTTGTCTGGACCGACCATATTAATTAATATAAATGCTAGTATAAGACAAATAGCGATTCGATCCCTCGAGAAATCAAATCATACAGTTGGAACTAACTTAAGATAACAACAGACAGTTGGAACTGACTTAAATAACAACAGGCAGTTAAAATATACAAACATGTATGTCTTGGGTCTGATGCTTCATCACGTCAAACAATTCATTTGAATGTAAAATGTATAAAACTATCGCCTATTTATTCAGTGCAGAAAGTTTAATGATTGTGTATCATCGTTTGTTATCAATTTCTTCACAAGATCTTTTCCATATATTGTGCAAGTCATTTGACGTATCTTATACCTTGATAATACTTAGTTACAAAAGTAACGAGCGAGTTCAAATACATGTACCTACCATCACTACCACCTTACCTATGCAATGTAACATATGTTTATATATTACAAGCAAAAACAGAAATTAGTTATTAATTTTTTCAAGCAAAACCCCATAATTAAGCATATTTACTTCTATGTACTGACAATAAGCACCACTGAATTACATCTAGATATGCAGGAAGGGCCAGCATGAAATATACCTTAAAACCTATTTGACTTATTGATCTACAATCTAAATAATACAACACGGTTCAGAACAAACCCGCTTACGCTGGTTAATATTTGTACATAACTTAATTGGAATTCCTCTAGAAATATAAGTAATAATAATAAGAATAATATATAAGTGTCACATGTTAATAAGCATAAAACTGTAAAATTCTTTAGATCTAAAACACAATAAAATATTAACACCCAGACAAACTACTGACTTATGAGACACCAATAAAAAGAAATAAAGGTAAATGAAGAAACATTACTATATACACTACATATATAAAATTTAAAATCAGATACGCCGGCTATACATCTTAAAAACTGTTGAGGATTAAAGTCCTTGGAGTGACGGTTCATTCATTAAAAACGATAACTTATCACAGGATGTCTGGTAAAATCTGGTATAAGCGAATATAAGCGGGCATAAATACAATGTGAACATATTTAATTTGATTACTAATAGATAAAAAAGATAATTTGATTATGGCCTTTGTTTTTTTCTTTCATATAAAAAGTATTTCTATGCCACTTTGTTCTTTGACACCTTTACCAAATACCAAAAAGTAAAAATAGCCAAAATGTAAACGAACTTATCTTTCTCTGCCTAGCAGGGATCTTGTTGACTAGCACAATTAACTTTTTTGCTCCTTTACTCCTAATGGTGAAATATATTAATTATTGATAAAACATTAAGTGGAACCAATTATTGTATCTAAAAATAGCAAGTTTCTTAAGCTTCTCGTCACAACATAAACCTGAAATTTGCTTTGGGCAAGGCAACAGGAGATCTTAAATTATTAATTGAAATCCTTGAACATATTTCAGAGTAATAAGAAAATGAATATTTTATCACACTTTAAGCTTCCTGTCAAACCTTGAACCTGTCGTTTGCTTTAGGCATGGTAACAAATATAACTTCTGACTGATCAATTAAAACCCGTAAACAGACACTAAATACAATAAGAGAAAAAACTGAAGCCTAGCAACGGAAACATCATTATATTTATATGTTGTTTACCTGTACAGCATAGACCTAAATGTACCTAACGAACAAATACATAAGTTTAATACTAAAACGGCATCAATTTCTTCATCTTGTCTGATTGTGCGCTTTTGCTTGTGACGTGTTCGAGCTTGCTTTGGCTATTGCCAATTACCTTATGTTTTGCAATCATCATCTTATCTAATACCGTTCTTTTCTTGTGATTATATCTTGGTTGCTTTGAAATGAACAAGCACCTGTTGTCTCCCATAAATATCTATATTATATTTAGGTAGTATTACAGTGATAATCCATGTTAATTGATGAAGAGACGTTTGGAGCGTGTAATTTCAAATTGGATAGGCATGTTTACTTACATTTGCCAGGTTTCAGGGTTTTTACTTTTTGGGAATATATAGGACAAGGCCATAAACCAATTTCACTTAATTAGAATATTAATTAAAAATTTTGATATGATTATATCAAATCAAAAAGAACATATCAATCACATTCGAAAAGCAAATTTAAAAAATGAAAACTGGCATATAAAGTGAAGTGGGACCGGATGCTCTGGAAGGGTAAGAACATATTATTTAGCAAGCTACACCTGCCAGGTGTGTAAACATCTGATTACGTAAAAAACATGCTATATACATGTGGATAATAAAACAAACCCATTTTATGAACTTATGGTGAACTGTGATCTTGCAGATACTGGGATGAACAGCTTAAGAAAACAAATTAAAGGTCTATATCTAGTTTTATGTTATTTACCAATACCTGTCATAGGCTTGACAGGAAGTGCGAAAATTATAAAGTTATGTTGCTATTTCTAGATTGAGTCAAATAAAATAGGTACAGATGTATTAGAAGTGTCAGATATAGAGACTTAAAGAGAACCAACTAACCTCTAACAAGTGCTATTCTAAGATACGTACTGCGAGTGCTAATGAAGTTCATTTGGAGGACATTAATGACGTTCATTTGGAGACATTAATGACGTTCATTTGGGGGACATTAATGAAGTTCATTTGGGGGACATTAATGAAGTTCATTTGGAGGACATTAATGACGTTCATTTGGAGACATTAATGAAGTTCATTTGGGGGACATTAATGAAGTTCATTTGGGGGACATTAATAGCGTTTATTTGGGGGACATTAATGAAGTTCATTTGGGGGACATTAATGAAGTTCATTTGGAGGACATTAATGACGTTCATTTGGAGACATTAATGAAGTTCATTTGGGGGACATTAATGAAGTTCATTTGGGGGACATTAATGGCGTTCATTTAGAGACATTAATGAAGTTCATTTGGGGACATTAATGACGTTCATTTGGAGGACATTAATGACGTTCATTTGGGGGACATTAATGACGTTCATTTGGAGGACATTAATGAAGTTCATTTGGGGGACATTAATGACGTTCATTTGGAGACATTAATGAAGTTCATTTGGGGACATTAATGACGTTCATTTGGAGGACATTAATGACGTTCATTTGGAGGACATTAATGACGTTCATTTGGAGGACATTAATGACGTTCATTTGGAGGACATTAATGACGTTCATTTGGAGGACATTAATGACGTTCATTTGGGGGACATTAATGGCGTTTATTTGGGGGACATTAATGACGTTCATTTGGGGGACATTAATGAAGTTCATTTGGGGGACATTAATGAAGTTCATTTGGGGGACATTAATGAAGTTCATTTGGGGGACATTAATGAAGTTCATTTGGGGGACATTAATGAAGTTCATTTGGGGGACATTAATGAAGTTCATTTGGGGGACATTAATGAAGTTCATTTGGGGGACATTAATGGCGTTCATTTGGGGGACATTAATGAAGTTCATTTGGGGGACATTAATGGCGTTCATTTGGGGGACATTAATGAAGTTCATTTGGGGGACATTAATGAAGTTCATTTGGGGGACATTAATGAAGTTCATTTGGGGGACATTAATGAAGTTCATTTGGGGGACATTAATGAAGTTCATTTGGGGGACATTAATGGCGTTCATTTGGGGGACATTAATGAAGTTCATTTGGGGGACATTAATGGCGTTCATTTGGGGGACATTAATGACGTTCATTTGGGGGACATTAATGGCGTTCATTTGGGGGACATTAATGGCGTTCATTTGGGGGACATTAATGGCGTTCATTTGGGGGACATTAATGACGTTCATTTAGAGCATTTTATACAGTATAGGCTTTTCGAATTCTTAAAAGACAGCAAAAGAAAAGTCCTCGAAGCTCGCCTGCCTAATGGCCAAAATATGGATATCTACTGGTCGACAAGCTACCAAGAGATAGAAAGCAGATGCCAAAAAGTTGTCAAGAAATAACTATTGAGGGACCGAGATGCCGTTTCGACCCAAACCGTTAGCTAAGTGTTAAACTTTCGACAAGACTAGTATTAAATATAAGATTTCAATATTATTATTGAGTATTAAATATGATAATATGCTTGAATAATCCTTATCTTACCAGCGTGCGATTTTCATGTAAATCTTCGTCTGTTCTTCCAAAAGAATACATATTTCTTGTCAACTATTGAAGATAAAAAAAAGAATTGTACATTCTTAATACTTCTTTTTCGTCCTTTTGGGGTGAGTGGGTAAGAATTTTGTTTTTATTCATTTTTATAATCATAACGAAGGAGATAAGAGTAAACAAATTGTTCTTGCATGTTAACGTTAGATAGCGTAAATTTTTCAACGTCATTCTTGATTATGATTCCATTGTGATAGTGACCACTGCGGTAGCACAATTGGTATAGTACTCGCCGCTTCGTAACTGAGAGGTGGTGGGTTCGAACGCTGACCGGGTCTGACCTAAGACTTGAAAGTCGTTTCGCCAAGCATTACGACACGGAAGTGATGGGAACTTAAAATAAAAGAGGTCCTGTGTCACAGTAGGCTTGGCGCGATAAATAAAACCCTGCTGTATTATGCCATCAGCGCAACGCAATGAAAATATTCTGCTCCATTAGCTTGCGACGTCTGGATATAAGTGAAATATTTTTGATTGGGGCGTTTAACATCATTACTCAACTCAATTCCATCATGATAGCACATAGAGAGAACCGAGGTCATGATCATAAGTTAAAAAAACAAACTTGTAAAGTTTTGTATCACATACCCAGAATGTCTAGAATCTATCCGATGTACAAATTTGTTGTACATGTACGTGTTTCTATGGCATTATAGTTGGGCCTGTCATCATAATATAATTAGAATAATATTGATAGGTTTGATACTGGAAACACGAAAACTGCCGTTATTGAAAAACGATAAACCAGGCCATATGCTTATAATTATTTTATATCAATGTTTGTAAAAAAGATCTTAGATTCTGAATCGAACTAGTCAAGGAAGCAGAGCTATTCTAGATAATATGAAACTTACAATAAATCCATTTTCAGGAGATTTCGGAGTTGGCTTTTCAACTATTTCGTCTTCTAATACAACCTGGAAAAGGCAAAAAGTGTACACGTGTATATAACAGATGGATACTCGTTTGATGTATATATACTTTACCCAAAATGCAACTTCAACAATTCAATTTTTATAATAGGCATTGTTCTTATTCCAAAATATTTGCTATTAAGCGGAAGCTGTGACAATTGACATTTCATAAGCTTTACATCTATATCAAAAATTATCCTGGATATATTCAACGCCTAAAATTTCCATGTTCCTTTCATTCTCAATATTAATTTGTCACATTGAGGACGAAGCGAAAAAAGTCAGGAGGTACTTAAACGTCAAGAGCACCTGTTCCTACCTAGTTTTGTTTAACTTATTTTACCAGTTTTCAAAGTTTTTACTTTGCGTCAGCGTTTGTAGTTTGAACATGGACTGGTATGGTTGTGATTGATAGTATATTTTCTTCATCAAGCAACCAAAACTGCTTGAAAACTGTAACAGTATATTAGGTATTCTACATGTATTCTATCAGCTGGATATACTAGGTTTATCAATATATTCATGTTACTGTTAATCCTGATGGGTGGCTTATATTAATTACACTAACCTGATGAAACTCCACAGAAAAGTTTTCATGTTCAACTTCTAGATCTGTTTCATTTTCACATCTCACTTGTTCCTGAAATACAATGTAAAGGAATAATATCACGAATCATTCGCCAAGAAGTCAAATATATATATTTTTTTCAATTGTAATTTCTTAAAAGATTTCAAAAACTAGCCAAACATTTTTTTTTAATTCAAGAAATACACTTTTTAAAAATATTCCTCATCAGAAGTCTCCTTAGTTTGGCGCAAAAAATGGAATTAATCATTCCATAGTTGTCCCATCGCATGTCCATCTTCAAGTTTTGTGGATTTTTTCAAACACACTTTGGTTGTGTGAAATATTAATCACATGAGTAAACCTTCATCAAATGATTAAGTTAGTAAAGAGGGAGACTAATATAGGCAATGCCTGATGTTTAATTCCATTCAAATACTTTTATTGAACAAAATATTGTTTAAATAAAAAGTGTAGTGAAAAAAACTAAAAGAAAAATGTTTAGCTTACCGGAGTAAGGTTAACTATTGAAAAATATACGTGATATGAAGGGTTGCTGACATGAATTGTTGATGAAAATTGCAATTATTTTTATAACAACTTCCCATACTTCTAATTGTTTACCATTCCTGATTTAACTGGATACGTTCATGTATGAAGAGCTTGAACAAACTTACATCAGACACAATGCTGGATATTTCCTGTTTATCTTCATCTTCAATGTCTTCTATCTGAAATTGATTATACACATGAATGTATCATTACTGCGAAGAAAATGCATTGTTCATGGAGTCTGCCACGATTGTGGGAAGTTGTTGGTTCGAATCGTGACTGGTTTGACCTAACATTTGAAATATTGCTTCCTTTCTTGAACCATTAAATTTATCATTTGCATTAATTTCCTAAGAGAAAATGCTGTTTATTTGGTACTTGACCTGGCTTTTCTTTTCATGTTCCATGTTTTATTTCACACATGGCAGGTATAGGTAGCTAGACCTGGCATCTCAATCTTAACTTAGAGGAGGTTTACGTGTTTACCTTTGTTGGTAGTTTCATTTTGGGATTGTAATTTGAACATGGATCTGTATGTTTGTCATTGATTTAGGGTTTCTTGGTTTGACGACTTAGTAACTTTTGTTACTATATAGATCTAACATACAAAACCTTTACCCAATTAACTATGTACATCATTATTTGTAATGTATGCAGTCCAAAGTCTGTATTAAATGTATATTTGGCCCGATATATTTTCCCTTTTTATTTCCTCTTTAAATGTTTTGTGGGGGTGTAATATATGTTCAGAAATCGAGACCATTTGAATTGTTTTGTGATCGTTCCAAGAACTACTAACTAGAATATTTGTAACAGTGTCATTGTTAATATATAGTGCGTGTACTTTTGAGGGTGGGATTTTTTATTTGTTTTTGTAACTTTAACCTGGAAATCGATATATTAGTACTGGTTATTGGAACCAGAAAGTTTTTAAATAACTTATTCATATTTTCAAACAGGTGACGAGAAGTCGACTCAATGGTTTGATGTATTTTTTTAAAATTTAATTTAAAGTTATTTAATTGTTTATTTATTTGTTTAATTATTTATTTAATTATTTATTTATGTAATTGTTTATTTGTTTATTTATTTGATATTATTTTATTCTATTTTTGTTTTAAATATTTTTATTTTATTTCCTGAAAAATAATTATCTTAAAGTGTGGACTGGAGAATGTTCATTTTCCAATTTATCAATAGCTGGTGTTTATGCTGAAAATAAGATAAGTGCATATACACAACCTTCTCTTTTTAGAACTTATAAATCGTGTCTACTTCAGAGAGAAAAGTCTGACTTTTATGTATTGATCTTCCCATTATCAGACTTAGCGGTTATTGCTTCTCCAAATCCCTCCTACAGCTTAGTTTTAACATACGTATTTTAATAATCTATAGAGACTTCGTAGGGGTTCAGAGAGAAGATTACTTTAAAAGCTAACAAGGGAAGGCCATGCTTTACATGTCTTTCCTTTTTAAAATAAAGGGTTAAAACATAAAGTATTGAATGATGTACATAAATATACATCAGAAAATAGATGAAAGTGTTCATTATCAGTTTAGCTGAACCGGAGATGTTGAATCTTAATAAAACCATATTGGAACCGCTGTCAATGAGTATGATATTGCAATAATATTGTAGTTGTGAAATTGTTGGGTTACCATAGTATACATGTACAGTGCAAACCTGTTGCATGTTTAACACTAAAATTCATACATGACGGGTGTAGCTAGCTTGACAGCCGGTGCATGCTTTCTCATCTGGAGCATCCGGCCTCTCTTCCTTCTCTAGATCTGGTGGAAGTTTACGCTGTCATATACCATTTTTTGAATGTATTTTATGATAAAATTCAAAAAATGGTATATGACAACGCAATAAGCTTAATTTGCCAGTTTCAAATACATGTATTTATTTTTTTTTCAAATTGTGATTTGTTCATTGACTGGTATGTTGTTTTTTTGTGTATCTTCATGTTCTTTCATTGCCAATTTTGATTTCATACACTTCGGATGTATATGTACATGTAGCTTGCTAGGCAGGATGTGCTTACGTTTTAGACCATTTACATGTACATAATTTGCCAGAATCCACAGTTTTTGCTTTACTTTTGAGGTTTAAAATCAAACAAAGATGTATTACCCAAGAGGGAATGCGGTTCTCTTGAATATAAGTATAAGTTATTTAGCAAACTATAAACAGTGTTCCTAATGCACATGCACATTTAAAACTAAATGTTATATAAATCTCGCTGACAAATAAACAAAAATTGCAAATCCCAGTTGTTCAATAGATAATCTACTGAATATGTTTAAAAGCACGAGGTGTTATTTAAAAGATTTAATGTATTTTGCCATGTGGTCTTTGGCGTTTTCATGTTCAATTACTGTTATTTCTACATAAAGAGATATATTTCTTAATCTTCCAGACAGTATAATGATGTTACGGGATTCTGGTTTTATTTATTTATTTATTTATTATTTTATTTATTTTTAATTTTTTTTCAATAGAATTAAAAAATCATCCAGGAAAAACTCGACCAGTCTTATAAACAAATACCCCAATTTTGACGGTCTGACGGATGAACGGACATTAATTTTGGTATGCTATCTATCGTCTCATCACTGAGCCAGTATCCCTGCCGTTGGATGTTTCCCCCAGGATATCACAAACTTAGAAGGCAATACTTTTGTATTGTCGGGAATATATTATTGTCTAAATTTGCTGTTAGTTAAAATTTGAAATTCCTCAAAACCTAAGGTATCATGCAAAGTATGCATGAATTTTTTTTGATAAATTCGTTTAATATATTTTGTCCTTTAGATATATTTTAAACCCCTTGAAAAAATTGTTGGTTTCATAATTTTTGTCCAATCACTACTGACGGCAATTTTGGAATACAATTCCTCATCTAGTGCTGTAAAATTAACACTGGTATAATATGTAAGTTATATTTATTATACATTAATTTTGTGTGAATTTTAATCAAAATACATGATCATGTATATGATATGGATATGAAGCGGACACGATATTGGGAAGGAAGGCCAGAAGGTCAGGGTGATTCCTATATACCACCCTAATCCTTGATTGCAGGGGGTGGGTTTATTAAAATTTACAATTAATGTAGAAATGATGAATGGATTCGACGCTACAGAACAGTCAATTAAAATTATAATAAATCATATTTTTGTACCACCATCTTCGGACTTCTTGGAAATGTTGATCCAAAGAATCATAACATCTAATGTTTATGACAAACTAGCTTATTATTACATTCGGGTACGAAACGAATGAAATTTTTAATGTCATAAACATGCGTTCGATTTAGATTAAAATATATAAATTACATAAAACGCTACATGATATCGCCAGTCACTGCATACTGTGAATCTGTCATACAAAATAAAGTTCATAATCAGTTTTTAACATAGTGATTGACGTATTCCGTTATAATATCTTCTTTGACGTAAGTCTCTGTCTAATTTTAAACAACATTTACCTTTTTAGTCCTGAAAATAAACTGTTTTAGTTGTTGGTGTCGGATGAAGGCACTAAAGCCTTCTGTCACATAAAGTACAGTTATTCCTTGGATTAGTGCTTGTTGGAGGTTTATTGTGTTCCGTTTGGTGATAAAGATGACACAGTGACGGAACAATCATAACTGAAGACTATAAACTCGAACGCAAAGACGCTTTCGCTTTCTCTTCTTCTAATTAGTGGTCGCTTTCAAGTGGAAGGCACAAATGGTAAGACTTTAAGTTTTTGTGCTCCCGCCGTAAATGTTTTTTTTTTTTTTTTTTTTTTTTTTTTTTTGAGAAATGTTCAAAATGGCTTAATTTCGTCATTTTTAGGCCTTTTCGGACCATATTGAAATTTTTGTAGAGGGTAAAAATGGAAGTCTCTCGAACAAGTTGGCGATGTCTGAAAATCTGTCCTAACGAAGTATCACATTTAACCTAATTTTCCTATGCTTTATAATAATTTCTTACTATTTAAACATTAATATTTCATTGTATGTAATTGGTTGAAATCAATGCATCTATTCTATTATTGAACTTAATGACCGTTCATTACACCTTTACCTAACAAACATATGCTCCCGTATTAGTCAATTTCGAGGTGTGTGTGTGTGTGTGAGAGAGAGAGAGAGAGAGAGAGAGAGAGAGCATTACACCTTAACCGAACAAACATATACATGTACTTCTGCATTACTCTCTCTCTCTCTTTCGTCTCTCACGAGAGAGAGAGAGAGAGAGAGAGAGAGAGATGCATCTCTTATTATTGTTTTTTAAAACTCATTTTTTGAAAGATTACAAGGATTACAAGGAAAAGCCTGTAACTATTTACCGTTGATCTGTTGATAAGTGTATTAAAAATACATGTATTGCTCTCACACGCATGCAATATCAATATGAGGCTGAACACTATATTATCTCCAGTTGGCTCTATGATACTGGAGTTATTTAAGATCATACATGTAGTAAGACGAAATGTACCACGTCCTTTAAACTTGTATCTTATTTATTAAAGTGAGTTTCGTTAAAATTTTGTTTTCCATGAAACACTATCTGCTATTCCTCTTGGCATCTATTAGTATATATCTTTAAATGTAACATTGCCTATAATCTAGGAGGGGATGGGGTGGGGGTAGACGTAGAACATGTTCGATGACTGAATGCAGTTTTGAATGCTTAAATAATCAAAGTGCATGTTGTATAGAAAATGTTCCGTGAATTATCTTAGCGGTCTCATGATCAGTCCATGCTTGTTCTGTGTTTTGTAAAAGTGCTTCAGTTGTCACATGCTCACGTTGTTTTATAATCCGGAGTTCTTTCACTTATTTGTCGGTTTGAACTCATGGATTGAATTATAGCTTTCTTTAAAAATAATTATAAACTGTGAATGAAAATAATTGATTTATGTTGCTACACTTTCTCTCAAAGAAGTCGGCTCTATTTTATCACATAAAATATTTACACTAGTCTATGTCTACAGAAGCATAATTCAATTGATATTTATTGTCTATTTTTTCCCGGCAAAAGAACTAGTCTGATAAATAACTTTCTTCATTTTCTCACAAAGAAGTTAACTGAATATCAACAAATAAAATTTTTCTATATAAGCATAATTCAATATATTTTTATTGTCTATCTTGGGTGAAAGTTCTACTGTGTAGTCTGAGATATGAATTTGTTAATTCACTTAGAAGAACGTTTTCTCATGCAATCCGAACATCGATCGTCTGAAGATGAATCATGGCGATTGTAAATTAGGTTCAATTAGAAAAAGATACAAAGACTCATCTGATTCATCAACCATAAAGCAATGATTCAGTCGACACGTGAAAAAATACAAGAGCGCTGACAGGCGCAGCAAAATAGCCCGTTTGAATTTGTGTTATTAAACCGCAACGATGGCGTTAGCCGAATCAAGATAGTTCATTTACTTATTTCCTATTAAACTGCTGGTAAATAGCGCAACGGTTGCACGAGGCGGATCAAGATAGCAAGTTTACATTTTTGCCATTGCATTGTTGGTAAAAATCACAATGATAAGGCTAGGTGGAGCTCGCTCGTATTTTTGCCATTTAACTGTTGGTAAATGGCGCAACGGTGGTGCTAAGCGGAGCAAGATTGCTCGTTTACTTTTTTGACAGTAAGCTATGGTAAAAATCAAATTGATGACAAAGTACAAAGCGAAAAAAATATCACGTGAAAGGGAAACAACAAAAACTAAGGCGCTTCTTCATAATTATTTTGTCACGTTTACAATGCCATATAACTTCAACGATGCTGAGGGAATAAGCCGGACAAACCTTTACCGACTGACGAAGAGAAGAACGGACATCGCCTTACCATTTATAAACGTCCCGTATAAAATGCAAAGAGATTGATGATGTATTTTATTCATTGAAATAATAAATGGACGAAAGCGAAAACGATGTACAATATATGGAATTTTATTCAAAAGACCGAGGGCATTTCAATAGACCGGAGCATTTTTTTTTTTTGTTACTTATATACATGTATGAAGGACAGGTACGAATTAATGTCAATATGTGCGATGTTACGTATTAAAGGCCATTTGATCTTTCATTTAAACATTGTTATACAATGTATAACATTTGCTTTGTTTTAAAGCACGATACCAATATTTGATCCTTTCTATCTTAATATCAAACACAAACATACAGGTCTTATCACAATCCCAAAGACAAAGTTAAAATCTCTGAAAACTTGGTTAATTAAGTTAACAACGTAAAGTTCGATCAATAAGAAGAAAACTAATGAGTACTCCCTTTATGAGATACCTGCAATTTTTGAAAATTGCCGTCGTTGGTTTTGAATTTCATTTTGACTTTTACATTTTTGCATGTGCATTTCAGTTTTGTTGCCGTCGTTGGTTTTGAATTTCATTTTGACTTTTACATTTTTGCATGTGCATTTCAGTTTTTGTTGCTGTCGTTGGTTTTGAATTTCATTTTGACTTTTACATTTTTACATGTGCATTTCAGTTTTGTTGTCGTCGTTGGTTTTGAATTGCATTTTTACTTTTACATTTGTAAGTTTAATATACCTTTTAGGACGTTGATTGAAATTTGTGTAATCGTGAAAATATATACACCGATTATATTACCGATAATAGCAGCTTTAATCAATATTTAATTTTGTAAAGAATTAGATTGAAAACGTATTGATTTACTAGCAATTATCTAAAGTAGTTTCCTTGCACGGAATAAAAAAGTAATTTTACAAAAGCACGACGGAATATTAATATATGGTAAAAAAGTTTGTGTGTATTTAGCAAAAGACAGAACTTTTTTTTCAGACAGACTACTTTAAATTCTCCACTATAATATTAGTGGTTATACAATGTGTGCCTTCCGAAAGTTTAACATTAAGTTATGCGAATTTCTTCCCCCTTTTTGCCTTTTCAGTAGCTGTTAATGTATATCCGTTTGAAGCTTTTTGGCCTCTCCACATCTATATCTCGACCGCTCGGCAGTCAAGCTTCGACTTCTTTTCGTTCGTTCAGCGCTAAACGTTCGATAGGTATGTCATAGAAAACGTAAAACAAAAAAAATTAAAATTCTTTCATATAGCACTTGAAATTTAAACTAATGTACCTTCACAAAAAAACACTGAGCAGCGCGGCAAAGTTCCCATACATATACCGACCTGTCGAAGGTTTAATACAGAGCCAACGATAAGTAGTCTAATATAAGCTCAGCTACCGAAAGGTCCAAATATGGATAGCAAGTGACCGAAAAGCTACCGCGGGTATAGATAATAGTTGCCAAAAAGCTGTCGGAGATATAGCTAACACAAAAAAAACCAAAGAGATCTGCCAATCCAACATTCATGTAATTCGTTGTTGTCTGTTATGTTCTGTCATGTGCTACTTTTAAATGTATTATTTCATAAAAATTCAAAAGTAGCACATGACATTTCTGTGAACGTACATTGCTTTGCGGAATTGACAAAATCTCTATACAATATAAATCCGATTTAAGCCTGATAAAAATAATTTACAACTTATTACATAAACCAAATTTATTTGGGATTAGGATTGACTTTTACATTGACAGTTTTTCAGAATCCATCTCTATTTTAGAAACTTGAGAATGATAAATCATAGATTAAAACTGTTTAAGAGAGAAATGATGATTGCACAACATTAAAATCACATTATTGTTACTGATGTCAATAAACATGCCAAATTCTAACTTTCAATGCAATTAGCACTCACTTAACGTTATAACCCTTAAAACGACCGAATGATGGTGTAAAGACGTCATCACAATATTATTGACAAGTATGATGTATCCAAAATTATCCTCAATATATATGTGGCGTCTCATAGTTCTATGTTCTTTTCACGTTGTGTTTGTAGCTAGCTACTCTTCCGGTGCATCCGACCTCGATTTCCTTGTAAAAGTTTACGTGTTTCGCCGTGGATTAAATGGCAAAAAAAAAAATGGTTTTTTGCGCCAATCGTTATTTTAGTATATTTGCGTATTTCAGCGATTTCGAATGATGGCCAGTATCATTGCAAGTGAATTATATAAAAATAAAATTTTCGCAAAAGGTTTATTTTTTAGTCTTGTTACTCATGCAACATTGCTAGAAAATTAGACATACGCGAAAATTTCTATTTTTCACTAATGAGTAACGTGCAGTGCCGTTGTGATAATATCATTAAACGAATCTCAATAATCCCATGTAGTAAAGACTTTTACAAAAAGTTCCATAAATAAGGAAAGTAAAACAAAATTAACAAACGCGGTTTATTTCGGCTACAATGAGCCAACAACATATCAGGTAGACAAACGGGAATCGTAAAATTACATGTATGAATTATTAGATCTAGAAGTGTTCTTCGTGGTAGTGCATAAGAGTGTATTAAAATGAGAGCCTAGTGTAACAAATTATAGCGACAGTACATGTCCCGAAGCCCATCTGATATCCTCCGTGTAATAAATTACTGAAGGCATAAAGAAGTATTACACCAGACTTGATCACATACCTTTTCACTTATCGTTTTTCCAGACCAATTGATCAAATCTGTTTTTGATATTACGTAAAATATTAATGAAACAAGTCGAAAATTATGTAATAATATAATTTTTCCACAAAGAAATACATATTATAATTTTGCTCACTACGGAGGAGCGTTTGTTTCACGCCAGTACTAAACCTTAAGTCGTGTTCAAATACAATGCCATAACTTTCTAGAGGCCATTGGTTTATAAAATTAATGTACAAGTAAGATAATAGTTCAGTCCCCTGTTTCACAACCCTTTAACTACGATTTCCCTTGACTTTCGGGCCTAGAAATTAATATTCCTGACAAATCTATATACAAATGTTACCAGCATTGATCTTAAAAATGATACTTTCGATTCCCGAATACCTTAAACATTAACAAATTTATTAAGATTTTAAATTTTCCAAAAGATTTAAATAAAGTAAAACTCTTAGTAAAGTAACGATTGTGAAACTATATATGTGTTGCCTACGAGTTATAACTTAATATCAAAAATATAAATATGAAAAGAGAAAGGTTAAAAACAACATAATTCTTTTCATTTCAAATGCCGTTTACCATAGACTGATGGAAAATTTGGAAACAATGTTTGGTTAAGTAACTCAAGAAAAAATACCAAGCCAATAAGAACAGCTACTTAACATATATGGTACAAATAATATAAACATGTTTTTCATAGCAAAATTGACACGTTTATCACAAATAGTTAAGTGTATCTTGGAAAAGTAAACAAGTTTACGAAAAAACAAACTAAATTGTTGCATTCAGCAACATCTTTGAGAATAAAACGAATTGCAAAGTTTGCTTCAGAAACTAAATTTTAACTTTTAAATTACATTTCATTTTATTTTGATAATTTTATTAGCTTTCTAATAATAACCGTTACACGCAAACATACCGGTCCAAATCCAAAACAAAATCCCAAAAGCAAACACAAATTTCCCATTTGATATTTGATAAAAACCTTGATAACGAAAAAAAAGTTTTGAAAAAAATATTTGCTGGGGCAGGAGAAAAAAGCGACGGTATAAATACGTTATTTCATATGTTATAATATATAATGAGTTTTATAAAAGATATGCATTACATATAAGTTCAAAGAAAACGGTGATAATACGAAACAGGTGAATATTTAACTAACTTACCTCCGTGACATTTCTCGGAGTGTCCTCCTCAGAGTACTCACTTTCGCTCATCATAAAAAAATTAAAAATTAAATTTCGTAAGCAAAAACAGAGGGTTTTTCCAGTTCCATTCTGTCAGGACTTTGGTGATTTGTATCAGCGTGTTTCATTTCCTATTCATTACACTGCAGTTCTATTGAATCTATTGAATAGCATGAGTTACATGTATATAATTGTAGTTGCTAGTCATACATAGCTCAATCATTGATTTCTTATGGTAAGAGTTTCCATACAAGGCTCTGTTATAATTTATTCATGTAGTGACACAAGAGAACACGTGTTGACTGATATAACAGGTATACAATTTGACAACTTAATCAGCCACATTGCCGGTATGGATAGATCTAGAGCTTAACAGGTAAGGGTATCTAAAATTTCTGTTTTTTAATCTTCGCTCAAATTGAATGAGAAGCTGGGATGGAAAGCAAGAGAGCAAAAATGCATGTAGTATTTTATAATTATCGTCATATATATTGTTAATGCTTTATTAATATGCCGTTCTTTGTCTTCGTGAATCAATATAATATATAATACTAGCAGAGGATTTTAATTAACTGAAAGTTAAGCAAATATATATACATGTAATGGGAAAGTTCAAAATTGAGTATCTATATTTACTTTCTAATTTCTACTGCTGTATATGTTGTTCTGGGATCTTTAAATTTTTCAATCATTTTATCGACTGCATTAGACAATATCACCGGTCATACGTATGTGCACATTGAAAAGAGACTGTATTCATTTCAATAGACACACTATATACTCGTGAACGGAATATCAGTAGCCTCATGAAAAAGGGTTGTATATATTTAAAAAACGGTTGCATACATTTAAATGGAGACAATCGTGAACGAAATCCCAGTGGTTTCATGTACACATTGAAAAAGAGTGGTATACATTTAAATGGAAATACTTGTCAATGAAATATCAGCTGCCTCATTTTTATATTGAAAACATGTTGTAAATGGCACTTGTAAAGGGCTTTCTTTTTCTTTTCTTTTTATTGAATACTGCATTGAACATCATTACCATGGGTCTAACACTCAACCTTTCTTTAAATTATTGATAAAAAAGTAACATCGGAATTAGATTTCATCATAATGCGCTACCCTCCTTTGACAGTCAGTGATGTCTTTTTCAACATAGGTTTTTCATAACTTGATGCTGCTGTAGATTTTTCTAACTCAGTATGATGTAAAATGCAAACCATTACTCAACCTTTCTTTAAGTATTATTGATAAAAATGTAACATCGGAATTAGATTTCATTATAATGCGCTACTATCCTTTGACAGTAAGTGATGTCTTTTTTAACATAGGTTTTTCATAACAGATTTTTCTAACTCAGTATGATGTAAAAAGCAAACCATTACTTGGCCTGTCCTTATTTTGCAGTACCAGATTTCGAAATAAAATTCTTCGTTAGTATTGCTCGGACATAGACTGGAAATCCAAATATTTTTAAGATGTTGAAATATGATAAATAGAAGAGTGAAAATGAATAATCAAACAGAGGGTTAAAAATATCGATCGTGCTTTTTACTTTATAAAATACTACGGATTAGTAGCTCAAATCGGCCACTCAATAGACATATCTTGAAACGTTTTTTTTGGCAGTTTTGTTTTTTATCTATCTCTCTGCAACTTTTTTCCACTAGCTTTCTATATCTCCGCCACTCGACATCCGAACCACGGCCCCTTTTCGTGATTTCAGTGTTAAAATTCATTGTACTGTATTGTAGAGTAAGCACTCAACTGATCTGTACAGAAAAAATTAATATATTGGCAATTCACACACACACACACACACACACCACACACACACACACACACACTTCGATACCATACGTATGAATTTTTCGCGTTTGTTTTATTTCCGCGAGAGTAAAAATACGCGAAAATAAAACGTTCGCGAATATTTTACTTTTTTTATATGATTCACTTGTTTTCACACCGACTGTCATCGGACGTCGCTCAATTATAAATTAAATGTGCGCAAAAATATAAAGTACTACTTTTTAATTAAATCATAAAATACATTTAAAAAGTGGTATATGACAGTAGTTTTAAAGGGATTTCTTTTAAAAGTGTCGTTTAAGACAACTGAATCCAATTCGTTTAAATCAACACATGCACTTAAACTGTTCATGTGTACTAAGATACCAAACGATCGTTCCAACGGCTTAATATATTATTGTCAGTTTTCAAGATGGTTCTGCGTAATTTGTGAAGTATTCCATGACAACCACATATAACTCAGATCTATTCAGACTGAACCTTAGAAACGGATAAGATACATGTACATTGTGGGTTTCGACCAAGTGTGTACAGCACTCGGATAAATATAAAATACTAATGTGAAAGTTTATCTTTTATGCGAGGTAAAATTCTGGTAGCAATAAGGTTTTAAAATAAGTGAGAAAAAATGAACCGCGAATCATCATTTTGTAGGGTCTTTCGTAATATATTTGTCGTGTGCAGAAATTTGAAAATTTCTTTTGATTTAAAGTAAAAAAAAAATCATGTTTTATGTTTTATGCGAACAATTTTTAATATCTCTTGTAAAAATTCAAAAAAATATTCTGCACAAGACGTATTGCATCATATAATATGGCATTGGCATTAATGCATAATATAGCTATTATCGCTATAGGTATATGTATACCTTAATATTAGGTTATCCATAATGTCTGGATAGTAAGATTAATAGAATATTACACAGGCAACAGATATCTCAAACGAAGATGAATATTTTCCTATCCAGAACGAGCTTTAGCTCGTCTGAGTTTGAGATATCTCTGTCTTACACTACATTTGCAGCATAAAAACATGATTTGTAAACAAAATATTGCATCATAGGTTCGGTTTTCTTGCCATCATCGGTGCCTTCTAAGCATGACGTAATCGATTTTGTTGATGTTCACATGTAAAATGATTATGACGTCATCAATTAAGCGTGTGTATTGTAACGTTGAGAAATTATTGGTTGAGACAAGTGATCTCATCCCTAGGGTGAGACAGCAAAATCTCACATGGATAAAAACGCGGGATTTCCATGTCTCATGTGTGAGAATATGTTTATCTTGATAATTAAGATAATGATACCTTTAGAATAAATAGCCTGATGGGTAATCGAACTAATAACTGATGAGAGGTAATTAAAATACAGACCTGTCGAAAATTTAACAATAAGCTAACGAAAGAAAGTCTAGGCTTGACTGCCGAGTGCCCGAAATATTGATAGCTGGGGACTGAACAGTTGTCTAGAGACAGATAGATAAAAAGCTGCCGAAATAAAGAAAACAATGAACTGTCAATTTAGTACTAAATAGTTAACTAAGTGTTAAACTTTCGACAAATCTTGACTGCATACACCAGCATTAAGTTGCTATAAGTTGCGGTGAATCAGAGTCATTTAAATATGATTCATTGCACAGATTACACTACTAAACATGATTCAGAGTCAAGTCACAAAGTATCTGTCTGCATCTATGAAACAAAATTAAAAAAAAATGTTTTTCGCAGAAATGTTCAAAATGGTTTGAGCTCGTCATTCTAGACATTTTTCAGTCGAAATTAAAATTTAAGTGGAGTGTATAATTGAATGTATTTCCGATTGTTGAGGCATGTGTATGAAATTGCATAATTTATCGTCAAAATGACCTTATATTAAAGTAATCACAACGGGATATATTCCGTACCTAGTAGGATATTTCCGAATTTTTTAAGATACCATATAAGCCATGAAAATGTTATTAGTTTTTGTAATAAAAACTTGGCAATAATATGTTTCGTGAAACAATAAACTAGACCATACCAAATATAAACAATAAAACACAGAAAGTGAACAAATTATAAGAGAC